>CM040622.1:67442786-67656979 GCA_022817965.1 Solanum lycopersicoides | reverse complement strand
ATGAAGTGCACCACTATCCTAAATTAGAGATTGCATGATGCGTAGGAAAATTTCCCTTGTTCTGATCTTATCGTGCTTTTCCTGATGTCTGATTTCTTGGTGTTATGAGCGTGTCTAACATCAATTCTTATTGTTTTCAGAGAATAAATAATAGGAGGAACGTTGGTCAAAGGAAAGGAGGAGCAGCTGCTGGGGGCAATCAGGTTCCACCCCAGGCTCCAACTAAAGGAGTGACTATGCCGGTTAATCCAGCTGGTTGACTGATGCGGAGGTGCGGGCATCTTGGCTCAGATGGCGCAGGCCATCACTATGCAGGCCCAGGCCATGACTGACCAGGTCAACCGGCAGAATGTTCAGAGGGAGAACCCACCGGTTTGTAGCATGGCTGACAGGCTGAGATTTCACGAGGATGAATCCTCCTATTTTCACAGGGTCTAGGACTGCAGAGGACCCCAGGAGTTTGTGGACGAGGTGCATAAGATTCTGGTGGCTATGGGGCCACAGATACTGAGAAGGCTGAGCTGGCTTCCTATCAGCTGAAGGATGTTCCACAGACTTGGTGCAAGATATGGCAGGATAGCCGAGCGTTGGGCGGAGTTTCGGTCACTTGGAGCTGTTTAAGACAACCTTCCTGGAGAGATTCTTTCCCAGGGAGATGAGGGAGGCAAAGGTTGAGGAGTTTATCAACCTTAAGGAGGGATCTATGACAGTCAGGGAGTATTCCCTGAAGTTTGATAAACTATCCAGGTATGCTACTTTCCTTAGTATCTAACAGCAAGGATTAGATGAGTATGAAGTTTGTTAAATTATCCAGGTATGCTACTTCCCTTGTATCTAACAGCAGGGATGAGATGAGAAGGTTTCCTCATAGGAATCAATGGATATCTAGGGAGGAGTGTCGCTATGCGATGCTCCATGATAATATGGACCTCTCCAGGTTGATGGTGCATGTCCAGCAGGTAGAGGACATACACAAAAAGAGGGGTATTCGTGATGCTAGGAGGCCTAAGCCTCAAGATCAGGCAGGTCCCAGCCATGGAGGCCACAAAAACAATTTTGGCGTCCGTGAGCAGCCCAGGTTCAAGAAGGGGCAACAGAGTTCTGGGAACTCTAATTCTCAGAGGAGTACAACACCTAGAGGAGGCAGACCTGAGCCCAAGAAGGGCAATGGAGGTGAGATGCAGCGTCCCAAAAAGAACTGTGCTAAGTGTGGCCGTGCTCACAGTGGAGAGTGCAGACAGGGCACTAATGCCTGCTTCGGTTGCGGTAAGAGTGGGCACATGGTTAGAGACTGCCCACAGAACAGAGGTCAGGCTGGAGGTAATGCTCAGCCTAGGCCTAATCCACAGGGTGCAGCAGCAGCCGAGCCTCCTAAGAGGAACAGGTTCTATGCCCTGAAGGGCAGGGAGGAGCAAGAGAAGTCCGCTGATGTGGTCACAGGTATGCTGCAAGTATTCTCAACTTCTGTTTATGCTTTACTTGATCCAGGGTCTACGCTTTCCTTTGTAACTCCTTTGCTTGCTCTCACTTTTGAGATATTGCCTGAAGTTCTGCATGATCCTATAGTGGTTAGTAGACCTTTAGGAGAAAAAGTAAGAACTGATAGAGTATACAAGGATTGCCCAATAGTTGTAAGTGGTAAGACTATGTGTGCAGACTTGGTTGAGTTACCCATGCATGATTTTGATGTTATTTTGGCATGACTGGTTTCACAGTTGTTATGCTTGTTTGGATTGTCGTAGTAGAGTGGTGAGATTTTGTTTCCCTGATGAAGAGGAGCTAGTCTGGGAGGGGTACAACTCGAGTCGTCCAAATCCCTTGATTTCGAACCTTAAGGCCAATAAAATGATGTCCAAGGGGTTATTGTGTCATCTTGTGAGTGTTAATGATTTAGATCATGACATTTCTTCCATAGACTCAGTGCCTGTAGTGAATGAGTTCCTAGATGTATTTCCTGATGATTTGCCTGGAGTCCCTCCCCCTCGAGAGATTGACTTTGGTATCGACTTAGAACCCGATACTAAACCAATTTCAATTCCTCCTTACAGAATTGCTCCAGCTGAACTCAAAGAGTTGAAGCTGCAGTTAAAAGATCTCACTGACAAGGGTTTCATTCAGCCGAGAATATCCCCTTGGGGCGCTCCAGTGTTGTTTGTGAAAAAGAAGGATGGAACCCTTAGAATGTGTATCGATTATCGGCAGCTCAACAAAGTCACTATAAAGAATAAGTATCCACTTCCCAGAATAGATGATTTAATCGATCATCTCCAAGGGTCTAGTTTCTTCTCTAAGATTGATCTTCGTTCAGGTATCATCAGGTTAGGGTTAGGGATGGAGATATCCCAAAGACAGCCTTTTGTACCCGTTATGGTCATTATGAGTTCTTAGTTATGTCATTTAGTCTCACGAATGCACTTGCTGTATTTATGGATCTCATGAACAGGGTCTTCCGTGAACACCTTGACTCTTTCGTCATAGTATTCATTGATGACATTCTCATCTAATCTAGGATCAAGGAAGAGCATGAACAACATTTGCGACTAACCTTGCAAGTACTTAGACAACATCAGTTGTACGCCAAATTCAGCAAGTGTGAATTTTGGCTTAGATCAGTGACCTTCCTGGGTTATGTTGTGTCCGATCAGGGCGTGGAGGTGGATCCTAGGAATACTGAGTCTGTGAAGAACTGGACAAAGCCTCTTACTCCCACTGACATCCGTAGCTTTCTGGGATTGGCTGGTTACTACCGCAGGATTGTGGAGGGCTTTTCTTCCATTGCTGCCCCATTGACAACTTTGACTAAGAAGAAAGCCAAGTTTGAATGGACGGAGACTTGTGAGAAGAGTTTCCAGAAGCTCAAGGACAGACTCACTTCAGCCCCGGTGCTTACTTTGCCTAAGTGTGGTGAGAATTACATTGTTTATTGTGATGCATCTAGTGTTGGTTTGGGTTGTGTTCTTATGCAGGTTGGTAAGGTGATAGCCTATGCGTCCAGACAACTCAAGGTTCATGAGAAGAATTATCCCACTCATGACCTGGAGTTAGCAGCTGTGGTGTTTGCACTGAAGCTGTGGAGGCACTACTTGTATGGAGTGCATGTGGATGTGTTCATAGACCATAAGAGTCTCCTGTACGTGTTCACACAGAGGGAGTTGAATCTATGTCTGCGGAGATGGTTGGAGTTGTTGAAGGATTATGACATGAATGTTCACTACCATCCAGGTAAGGCTAATATTTTGGCTGATGCTTTGAGCAGGATGAGCATGGGAAGTACAGCCCACGTTGAGGATGAGAAGAAGCAGTTGGCGAAAGATGTACACAGACTGTCCAGACTGGGTGTGTGATTGGTTGACTCTACTAGTGGGGGTGTTTCAGTTCATCCTAGTTCTGAATCATCCTTCGTAGTTGAAGTCAAGCAGGGTTAGCATCTAGATCCTATGTTGATGGAGCTGAAGGACTCAGTGTGGATAAAGATGAATGAGTCTTTCGCTTTGGGAGGTGATGGCATACTTAGGTATCAGAACAGGCTGTGTGTACCAGATGTGGATGATTTGCGGACCAGGATGGTTGCAGAGGCCCATGGTTCCAGATATTCCATACATTCAGGTTCTACCAAGATGTATCATGATCTTAAGCAGATTTATTGGTGGGATGGCATGAAGAAGGATATTGCAGAATATGTGGCCAAGTGTCCTAATTGTCAGCAGGTTAAGGCAGAACATCTTAAGCCTGGCGGTCTGACTCAAATTATTGAGGTTCCGACTTGGAAGTGGAAGGACATTAATATGGACTTCGTGGTTGGTCTTCCGAGGATTAGGAGGCAACATGACTCCATATGGGTTATTGTGGACAGATTGACTAAGTCTGCCCACTTTATCCTTGTGAAGTCTACTTACAGAGCCGAGGATTATGCGAGAAACTACATTGATGAGATTGTGAGATGACATGGGATTCCTTTGTCTATCATTTCAGATAGAGGAGCTCAGTTTACTTCACATTTCTGGAGATCTTTCCAGAAGAGCTTGGGCACGCAGGTGAAGCTTAGTACTGCCTTTCATCCTCAGACTGATGGGAAGACAGAGCGCACCATTCAGACATTGGAGGACATGTTGAGAGCGTGTGTGATTGACTTCAGGGTTAGCTGGGATGACCATCTGCCTTTGATAGAGTTCTCGTATAATAATAGCTATCACTCCAGCATTGGGATGGCACCGTTTGAGGCACTGTATGGTAGGAGGTGTAGATCTGTAGTTGGTGGTTCGAGGTTGGAGAGTCATCCATTTTGGGTCCAGAGATCATTCATGAGGCCTTAGAGAAGGTCAGAGTGATTAGGGACAGGTTGTCTACTGCTTACAGTCGGCAGAAGTCATATGCAGATAACAGAAAATGTCCCTTAGAGTTTGATGTTTGTGACCAGGTATATCTGAAGATATCACCTATGAAGGGGGTGATGAGGTTTGGCAGGAAGGGGAAGTTGAGTCCGAGGTATGTTGGGCCATACGAGATCCTACAGCGTGTGGGTGAGGTGGCCTATGAGTTGGCATTGCCTGTGGAGATAGCTTCTATCCATCCAGTCTTTCATGTATCCATGTTAAAGAAGTGCCTAGGTGATCCAGCATCGATTCTACCTGTGGAAGATTTGGGGGTCGATGAAGACTTGTCCTATGAGGAGGTACCTGTTGAGATCTTAGACAGACAGATCAAGCGGCTGAGGAACAAGGAGGTAGCCACAGTGAAGGTTTTGTGGAGAAATCATCTTATTGAGGGTGCTACGTGGGAGGCTGAGGCCGACATGAGATCCCGTTACCCTCATCTTTTCAGCTCTTGAGGTTAGACTTCCTACTCTTCAGTCTAAGATTCCTTATCTCTCCATATTTTGTTGCTATTGCTTGAATGTGCATAGTGATTATGTTATGATCTGACTTGCATTACGCTAGATAGTAGTAGTGTCATTCGGGGATGAATGTTCCTAAGGGGGGGGATAATGTAACAACCCTAAAAATGAATAAGATAAGAAATGCTAATGTGTCAAGAATGCTTATGATTAGACCAGGGTTCGCACGGATTGATGCGCGTAGAACCAGACCTCGGAACCCTTGCTACAGCCAAGCCAACTAACTTGGGGAGTTATTTGAGCTTGGAAAGGTTGGGTACAACCATGTAGGGCTCTCGAATACGAAGATTTACTCGAAGGAGTCTTTACCGGACTTAAAAAGAGGAAATCTTAGGTTTGAAGGGTATAGGGGTAAAATGGTCTTTTTCCTGGCTAAGGGTAGTATCGTAATTAGCCTAAATATATATTTAATTATTTATTTAATAAAGTGGAGGGTAAATTGGGGAGAGAGAGCCGAATTTGAGCTCTAGAAGTTAAGTCTTGCTCCACCCGGGTTCGAACCTAGGTGGGAGCAATGATTTAATGTAATTTATGGGTGAATTGATTTAATAAATTAATAATTAATGGCTGATTTAAAAAGAAAAATCAGATTTTATTATTAATTATTATTTATTTATTAATTAATGTTTTGTTTAAATTGACTAAGTCTTGCCAACTATCCTAGTTTTAAGAGGCACTATCTCACACAAACTCTCTCTCTCTCTCACGCCTAATTCTCTCTATCTCTCTCGTTCATTATGTTTTTCTTGGCTGCAAAAACAGAAGATAAAAACATTATAAAGCAATCAAAAGTTCTCTACACTCAAAGAACTTACCAAAAAAAAAATATACAACAAGCAAGCCAACTTAAGAAACGAAAACTTTGCATCATCTTCTCGACGGGATTGTGTTGAAGGTTTAGGGGAGGAATTGGGCAGCACTTAAAAGGTGTGGAAAGCTACAACAAGGTATGGGTTTTCTCTCTTGGAATCCTTTCTCCAAGAGGAATTTCTTTCTACAAAATTCAACGTATGAAACTAGGTCTGTCCCCTTGAATGTTGAACTCCTTGTCCCTAGTCTCCTTCCGATTTCAATCTAAATTAGGTTAGAAATCATGTTGTTTGGTATGGTTGCTGGTAGCTAAGTGTGAAATATGATGTTATTTGTGATTTTGTGTTTAGAAATAGCAAGCATGTTCAATGATATCAACCGAAAATGATGTGGTGCAATATGTAAATGTTTGTTGTGGTTGCTATCCGTTTTGAAGTCTTAAAATGGTTAGTTTGATGGCTGAAATTAAGGTGCATAAAATGTGTAATTCGTGATGTTCATATGAGGTGTATGTGACTGATTTTAGGTGGAATGTTTCAGCCAAAACAACAATGAATCTACACCTAAGAATGTGTTAAACGAATCCATGAAATACACCCCAAAAAGTGTTAAACGATCCACCAATTTTCCTAAGTTTTCAAGTGGAAATATTGGTGAAAATAAGCTAATAAAATGACTAATTTTCCAGAAGCAACTACAAGTTTCGTTTAGGCTAAAGTGTAGAGGGGAAAGCTGGAAATTTAATTGGTTTTAAAGGGGTGAGGCCACCAGGATTCGAATCTGTGACCTCACCCGTATAACACCTTAATTTCTCAAGAAAAAGAAAAGGGGTTGGGGGGATTCGAAATGGGGTCTACTGGCTGAGAAAGGAGAGAGCACCAATTTAAATAAATAAAATGGGAGGTGTGGGAATCACCCACGACCTCCAGGCAGCGAATGAAGGGAAAGGAAAAAATAAAAGAAAGAAAGTGTGAGGCGTGGGAATCGAACCCACGACCTCAAGGCTGGAAAAGAAAAGGGCGAAATAAATAAGAAAATAAAGTGAGGTTGTGGGGGCTCGATCCCACAACCTCACTCCCAAACGCCTAGTTAAGTCAATTTTAAATGAAAATAAAATAAGAAGGCTGTGGGGGTTCGAATCCACAACCTCACAGTCCTAGCGAAATTAAAGAATAAATAAGGAGAGGTTGTGGGGGTTTGATCCCACAACCTCATAGTCTATGCGAAATTGGACAAGGGGGATTAAATAAAAAAAAATTAAAAGGGGGTTGTGGGGGTTCGATCCCACAACCCTTCGGCCAAATAAGAGGAGAATCCAAGGAGAAAAATAAAGAGAGAATGTTGATGTTGGGGCTTGATCTAGGGTCTCAATGTCATGAAGACTAAAAATAAAGTCAAGGAAAAATGTAAGTATTGTCCAAGGGGTTCGAACTTGGGTTCCCTTGCCCAAATTTCCGTATTGATACATAAGTCATACGTGAATTAAATGTTCAAGAATAATGCTACCTACTTAGATCGAAATCAAGATCTTGGCATACATACAAGATACATAAGTCTTGTACTACATAATCTTAGGAAGACATGAGTCACTTAACGAACTATGAATGAAGCCTCACGGCTTGTATGTATAGACCCATAAGTCTAGCATACGTTTAAAAATAAGTGAACCTAAGATGTATGTAATGAAATGAAGAAACCCTAGAAGGGTTAAGTAAGAGTGTGAAACACACAAATGGCCAAGTACATTGGCATATGATTAAATGAACATTCACGTAAAATGGGGTGAGTAATTATGAAGAGCAAATGTGCTAATGTTAATGAATGTGGTGACAACATGATATGAGGCTAATGTAAAAGATGAGAACAATCTCAAATGAGCCTAAGTAAATGTTACAAAAACCTACTCACCTATGAGAGTGTAAAGTTAATGAAGAGACCAGTCTCTATGAACACTCTAATGAAAGTATTGAGATTAACACACTTAATACTAATGATGATATGAGAAATCATCTATTGAGCTATGATGTCCTCATACTAGAAGCCAGCTTCCATTACGTATGAGTTGAAGGTAATGGAACTTTATACTGAGCACCGATAGACTAGCTATGTGTGGTGATGCCTTCTTTCGGGAAGGGCGGAGGTTCACGTAACTCTCATGAGATGAGACTGTCCGGCTTGCCGGGTATGGGTCTCCTTATATATCCAAGTCTTCGAACCTATACTGCCAATGTAGGGATCTGGCAGGGCTAAATTCCCATGTACGCTAGCATGTTTTGGGTCACCTTGGCCGATGATTCCACCTATTTTCGGTGTGGGGAATACACTGGATTTCATGATGCTCACATGATCTATGTCGGTTAAAGTTAAAGTTCCTATTGAATGAATGAGGCCAGCCTCAAATGATGCACATAATGAATTGAATGATACCAAAGGTGTTAGGATAGGATAATCAAGAGGTGATATAGACTCAAGTAATGACACTAGGTTATTCTTGATCATTGCACAGCAAACCCAATGAAAGTCTTAAAACTATATCCCAGGTATAACTGGTGTTCACACTAGCCTATGAACGAAATGAAATGAAGTACGTATGAATGAATGAAGTAGACTCTGTGTTTGCTAATGAAGACTCCCTAGTTGAGGTCCCATATGTTGAGCCCTCATATTGGAAAGTCTTAATGTCAAGTCCATGATTCCAAGGTCTCATGGCATATGAATGAATGTTATGAAAGATGTTTTGTGCTATATGTTATGTGATAAGTGTTATGTGTAAGATGTTATGTGTTGTGTGCTATATGATAAGTATGATGATGCATGTTATTCTCATGGCATGACTTTCCTGATCCAAATTTGGAAATCTCACTGACTTTCCTAATCCAAATTTGGAAAGTTCACAAACTTTCCTAATCCCAATTTGGCAAGTCCACTGACTTGACTTTCCATAATCATGTTTTAGAAAAGAGCTATCCTTTCTCATGCATGTCCTTGGTGTGTGCTTGCATATACCCATACTTCGTACAAGTGTGTACTAACCCTATACAACTCTACAATTTTAGGTGCAGGCACAGGTGGACGCTAGAGCTACACGTTGACGCTGAAGCTATCCGTACGTCGAGCATTCATCCGGACTTGGTAGGCCCTCATGCTTTCAAGGATGCTTGCCCATTTATATTCTAGCTTAGATGTAGGCTTTAGCTAGTGGAGCATGTTCCACTAGTGTTTCTTTACGTTTTTATTTCAGACATTGTATTGGTGCCATTTTGGCAATTATACTTTATTTACACTATTGCACTGTTTCTTTCATTCGATTATCTCTATATTAGATGGTTGATTTTTGAACGCCCATGATGTTAAGTTTAAAATGTTTAGCATGCAATAAGAAAACAAAAAGTTCAAAATTTCCGCTAAAATTAACCTAGATGAAGTAAGAATGACGTATGTAGGCTTGTCTGCGACCTCTGAGAGGTCAACGACGCCGGTCTCGTCTGGTGTCTAGATTTTAATTGTGACATCCCAAGAACTACTCATCGACTCTCCAGGTAATGTCACAAAGTTGTTCACCTTATACTTGTGGTTGATATTCTTGGATAGTGGATACAACCTCGCTAAGAACACATCTCTCAACTGATCCCAAGAGTAGATAGAGTTGTAGGGCAGCTCTGTGAACCGTATAGCAACATCTCCTGTCAGTGATAACGGAAACACTCGCAGCCTGATGACGTTCATATGCAGGTTTAGTCTACCCACACAATATTGCGCACAACCTTTGTTTGGCTATATGAGCATGCGGGTCTTCCGATGGCAGTCCCAAAAACAAGCCCCTCGCAGTGAGAATCTGCATCAACATACCCTTCACCACGAATGTGTGCCCAAGGGTAAAAGAGGATAGGATAGGATGTCCATCAAAGTTTGCAATGTTCACGTCGCCCTTGTAGTAATCTTGAGGTCGTGGGGCTGTTGGAGGTTGCACCCTAAAGGCATCACCTAACTAATTCTTAACGTGTGACTGGTTGTGTGCCTCAACTAGTAATGGAGGTTGATGGCCTACTCAATCATCTATATTCCCTTAGTTAGGGTTAACTGTAACCCCTTGATCTTCCATTCTTCGCAAGGTTCGATTCAGTTAAGGACTGAGTGTCTCCCCTCAGCTTCGTGTACTTGGTATACACCAGAGCTAGACATGAGAGAAACAAACACAAAAAGAAAAAGTAAAATCAGGAAGTAGTTGACTAAATTTCAATAATGCAATTAAAATTAATCTAAAAGCCAATTTCCCCAACAGGGCGCAAAAATTTGATTCGCTCAAATTACACCTTCCTAAATAAGCATAAGCGATCATTATCGAGTATAGAACACAAATATTAGGTTGGGGTCGATCCCACGAGGAAGATCGTTTAGACTTAACTTTAAACCACAATTATGTTCGTTTAGTAAATGTCATTCCAAACAAGTAACTAAAGGGGGGGGGTTGTGAAACAACTTCCTTAGACAATATGATTATCAAGTGAACGAAAGTAGACTTTGGTTTTTATCAAGATGAGAGAGTAACTAGGGTATTCGTGTTCCCCACGGGTTCATAACGCAATATTCCTAGCAATAGAAATCCTTTCCTAGTGAATTCCATGCAAAGTGATAAGTTCGGTGTATCTAAATCCTTGGTCCGACATATATACAGAATTTCACCCCGCACGTTGGTCAATCTACGTATTTATAATTTACTGACCCTTACAATAACCTAATGTTAGACATCATAATCGATGTATGACTTAATTATTACTTCGCACCAATCAACACTAGCCTATTAGATAGTATCACACTAAATATATGTTGATAATTATTTTCCTATTAACTACCTCCTTGGTCCAATGAGTATTAATAAGGCGAGTTCTAATGTTTGCCACCGTTAAAAAGACTTCTAACTGAAAGAATTATCAATGCATGCGAAATAGTATTCAAGAATTGCTTAATTGCTAGTCATACTTTTTTAATTACCCATGTTTATTAAAACCCTAGTTATGGATTTAGTTACCCATGTTAACAATATCACAATTCATAGTTTTAGATAAAAAAAAAACATGAACTTACTTTAACAAGAAGAATAAACCTAAAAATCCCACATGAAATTGCAAGAAAAATTGTTCAAACCAAATCCAAAAATCAATTAATTGCTAAAGTTGCAAAAATCAATCTCCAATACACAAAGTAGAACAGAAGTAATAGTTGCTAACCCCCCAAAATGAGGTTTTAATACCCTATATATAGAAAACAAAGTCCTAATGAAAAAGGAATTAAAATAAGGAAAGTTTTGTCATGGTACGCGGCTTCAATCGACGAACCAACTGACGGACAATTGATCAATCGACGGTGCATAGATTTCCTCAGTCAGTTATGACTCAGAAATATTTTTTCTCCTCGGATGGCACCCTCTTTGAATCAAATGACAGACCACTAGTACGGTCCGTCGATTCCGTTGTTCAATAGACTGACTGTCGTTGCCATTCGTGGTTCAACACTTGGTCAGACTTCCCAAATTTACCTTCAATGTCCTGATCTTCTCATCTACGATCACTACCTACGGTCCTTTCATTGAACAACTGACCATCGAATGCCTCCGCAGGTCTGACTCTAAATTATTTTTAGTTGTTTTCTTCTATTTCCACCTGAACATCTTTCCTGCAAAACAAGACACAAATCTTGTTATAATTACTACAAATAGGCTTTAGACACACACAACCCTTAAGTGAAATGCATTAGAAATACTGTGAAATCACGACAGATCAATGACTCTATTCGAACTCTGGGTGAGTTAAAAGAAGCTTTCCTAGAACGATTCTTCCTAGAATCGAAAGAACTGCAAAATGAAGGATGAGATCAGAAAACATAATCAATTACCAAGAAAAGCAATGCATGATACTTGGTGGATATTCAGCCAAAAGCTGAAGAAATACCCCAACCATGATCTTACTGAGAGACATCTTAATCAAGCGTTTAATAAGTCTCTTAATTATGTGACTAAACCTCTTCTTGATGTAGTTTATAGAGGTTCCTTTATGAGTAAACCATTTGTAGAGAGCATGCATCTGTTCGATGAAGTTTCCAAGAACAATGGGGCATGGTACACAAGCGATGCAGAAGTAGGGGAGCTAGCGTATACATATGAGATGTCAGCTGAACAAAATAAACAGGAAGAAGAAAGCGATCAGGACATTGTACATATGAGAACTCAGATTGATTTGATGACAAATAAAATTGTGACCAATTCTGAAAAAGTCAATGTTGTGGGACAAAAAAACTGGTACGAAGATCAAGACATTGACATTTATGAGGAAGCTAACTACCTTTGAAACAAAGGAGGTTTCTAAAATTATAACTTTGAAATCATGGGTATAATTATGGAAATGTAGGTCGAAACTAAGCCCGAGATGGTCAATATGATAGACCACCAAAAAGAGAGCAGGGAAACTGGCAAAACATATATGGGTAGAGAAAAGATTGTAGTTATGTGTATGTTCCCCAGGTAGCGGAGAACAAACAAATGGTAGTTCCAGCGGATCTAAGCTGGAAGACATGATGATCAAGGTACTTCAAAAGGTTGAATCAACAGATGCAGGGGTAAAATAAATGAGGGGTGATTTTTTTAGCATGAGTAAGTTGGTAGACTCTCACACCACCTCTATTAAGAAAAAAATAGAGCAGAAGTTTCGGCAACTCTCGGGATCTCTAAATTAGCGGGGAAAAAATTCACTACCAAGTGATACCATTCAAAATCCCAAAAAGGTCTGACGCTACATTGCCATCACTACCAGGAGTGGTAATGTGTTATCTAACCATATATATGCAAGTACCAAGTATGAGCAGGTAGAAGAGCAAGCTAGAATAGAGGATGAGAGTACACATGTAGATGACTTGGAGGAGATTCAACACAAAGTAAAACCTGCAAGAGAAAAAGAGAAAGAGAATTTGGAAAACTTGTCATTCTAGAAGATTCCTAGACCTCTTCCTCCGATCCCTCAAAGGCTTAAAAAGAAAACGGAAGATGGGAAGTTTACAAAATTCATCACCATGCTGAACCAACTTTAAGTAAACATCTCACAGGTGGAAGCTCTTGAACAAATGTCATGAAATGCCAAGTTTATGAAAGACTTGATTACTAAGAAAAGAGTTGTAAGTCTTGATTTTTCTAACAATGTGCATCATTCCAGTGCCATTGCAACAAGATCTGTGGTTTAGAAAAAAAGGGATCTAGGTGCTTTTACAATTACATGCACCATTGGGTCAATCTAGTTTGCAAAAGCTTTGTGTGATATTTGAGCTTCAATTAATCAGATGCCATTCGCAATTTATGAAAAGTTAGCCTTGGGAATGCCAAAACCTACAGAATGAGATTGATGATGGCTGACAGGTTAGATAAGAGACTAGTGGGAATCTTGTGTGATATATTGGTAAAGGTAGATACATTTATCTTTCCACCAGATTTTAATATCCTGGATTGTGAAGTAGCCTTCAAAGTTCCCATAACTTTGGGAAGATCATTTTTGGCTACGGGAAGAGCTTTGGTTGATGTTGAGAGAGGTGAGTTAAAGGTTAGACTCAACTTAGAGGAGGCAAAGTTTAACATATGCAGATCGATGAAACAACCACAAGAGATGAATGTGGTGTTTGTAGTTTACGTTCTCACTGATGATGTCGTGAGGGTACCCATAGAAAAGAGAATCGGTGTTGAAATATTAGTTTCCATGTTGATGAACTTTGATGTTGTTTTCGTGTTTAACTATGTAGAAACCGTAAATACTTTACAGGGTATGGGAGCACATTCTTATGCTCCCAATAAATTAGACTTTGACTTTAAAAACAAACCAAATTCTCTAGAAAACCCCTCCATTGAAGAACCACCGGTTTTAGAGCTGACAAAGTTGACCAGTCTACTCAGGTATGTACTTTTAGGTACTAACAACACTTTACATGTGATATTGTATGAAGATTTAAATGAAGAACTGGTACAAAAGGTGATCAAAGTAGTTCAAAGTTTCAAAAGAGCAATTGGCTGGACCATTGCCGATATACTTGAAATACCTCCGGGTATTTGCACACACAAAATTCAGCTTGAGAAAGACTGCATTCTTAGTATGGAGAACAACCAGAGGTTGAACCCACCAACTAAAGAGGTGGTTAAAAAGTAAATAATCAAATGGTAAGATGATAGAGTGGTCTACCCGATCAATGATAGTCACTGGGTTAGTCTAGTGAAATGTGTGCCAAAAAAAGGGGGCATGACCGTGGTGGCAAATGCCAAGATTTAATAAGCTACAAATGATCAGTAACTGGGTGGGGAGTACGCATGGACTACACAAAGCTGAACAAATGGACTTTGAGGGACCATTTCCCCATGTCGTTCATGGACCAAATGATGGACAAATTGGCAGGTAAAGGTTGGTAATTTTTTTAGATGGATACTCTGGTTACAACAAGATATCTATTACTCATGAAGATCAGGAAAAGGCTAAGTATACATGTCCTTATGACACTTTTGCATTTAAATGCATGATGTTTGGATTATGTTAATCACCGGCTACATTTCAAAGGTGTATGATGTCCATTTTTCCGACATGGTTGAGGATACTGTAGAATTATTCATGGATGATTTTTTTTGTGGGAGAGACATTTGATGATTGTTTGTTTAATCTTAGCAGGGTGTTGCAGAGGTGTGAGAAAGCTAACCCGGTGCTAAACTGGGAGACATGCCATTTCATGATTAATGAGGGCATAGTTCTTAGGCATAAAATGTCGCTGGAAGGAATTGAGGTCAACAAGGAGAAGATTGTGGTGATTGAAAAATTTCCCCCACCTATCAGTGTAAAAGACATTTGGATCTTTTAGGAACACGCCAAATTCTATAGGTGTTTCATCAAGGACTTCTCCAAGGTCGCACACCCCACGTGTAAGCTCTTGGAGAAGGAGGTGAAATTTATATTTGATGAGGCCTGCCTAAAAGCTTTTGAATGCCTAAAAGAGAAACTGGTTTTAGCACCTATAATGATTGGTCCAAACTGGGCAGAACCATTTGAAGTGATGTTGATGCCAGTGGAACTGCATTAGGTGTTTTGTTGGGATAAAAGCGCAATCAGATATTCCATCCAATTTACAATTCTAGTAAGTCACTAAATGGAGCACAACAAAATTACACAGTCACTGAGGAGGAACTGTTTTCTGCAACGTATGCATTTGAGAAGTTCATAACATATTTGCTGGGCACCAAGGTACTAGTGCACACAAATCATACTGCTTTGAGATATCTCATTGCAAAGAAGGATGCAAAACCAAGGTTAATCAAATGGGTGTTATTACTTACAAAATTCTACTTTGAAGTAAAGGATAGAAGAAGTTTTGAAAACTAGGTAGATGATCACCTTTCAGGATTGGAAGCTGTAAGGAAAGAACACAGTGATCCCTAATAGATGACGAGTTTCCGGATGAACAGGTATTGGCTGCTACTCTTGATCCTATTCCCTAGTTTGCTGGTTTTTCTAATTTGTTAGTTAGTGACCTTATACCTTAGGGGATGACATATCAGAAAAGGGAAATCTCTTACATGATGTTGGTAAGTACCTTTGGGATGAGCCATATATGTATAGAGTGTGTGCTGATAATATAATCAAGTGGTGCATTCCAAAAGCTAAAATGCTACCCATTCTGGAAGCCTGTCATTCATATCTAGTAAGTAGGAATCATGGTGGAACTTGAACAACCCACAAGATATTTCAGTGTGGGTATTACTAGCCAACTATTCAACAGGATGAAGTTCAAATTGTAAGGAGTTGTGATGTATGCCAAGTCAAGGATACATACAGAGGCGTCGTGAGTTGCCTATGTCTAACATTTTTGATGTAGATCTTTTTGATCTGTAAGAGATTTATTTCATGGGTCCTTTTGTGAGTTCGTGCGGACAGAAGTATATTTTGGTAGCAGTAGACTATGTATCCAAATGGGTGGAAGCGGTAGCGTTACCTGAGAATGACGGAAGAGTGTTGCCGCATTCCTAATAAAGAGCATCTTCGCATGATTTGGAACACCTAGAGCTTTATTCAGTGATGGTTGTTGTAATTTCTGCAACAAAGTGTCAGTGCGCTCTTGACCAAGTATGGGGTGAAATGGCAAAAGGTAGCAACACCATATCACCCACAGACCACTGCACAAGTAGAGGTGTGTAATAGAAAAATCAAAGCAATTCTGGCCAAAACAGTAAATGCTAACCGGACAGATTGGGTAAGATAGCTGGATGATGCATTATAGGCATACTAGACAACTTTCAAGAAAACTATTGGTATGTCTCCTATCAACTAGTGTTTGGAAAAACATGTTACTTGCATGTTGAGCTTGAGCATTGAGCAATCTAGGCATTGAATAAGTTGAATCTCAACTGGAATGAAACAACAAATTTAAGACTAGATCAGATAAATGAGATGGATAAATTTCCTCGGAGAGACTACGAGAGATTAGCATTTATCAGGAGAGGATGAACTAGTATCATGATAAACACATTGAGAAAATAATTTGCTCCTGGGGACTTGGTGTTACTGTTCAATTCCAGACTGCGTTTATTTCCGAGAAAACTGAGATCTAAATGGTTTAGACCCTTTAAGGTGACACAAGTATTTCAATTTGTAGCTGTTGAGCTTAAAAATGAGAAAGGTGAGAGATTAAAGCAAATGGACAAAGAATCAAAGTAGAGGCTAAGATAGTGGAAGAATGCAAGCTTGATAAAGTCTAAGTAATAAAGTAACCTGAGTCACGCAACGACGTTAAATTGTGTGTTGCTTTGGAGGCAACCCAAGATGTTTTAATTTAGGTATTTGTGCATTTCATATTGATATATTTTGGTTTACAGAGTTACTGGGTGTTGACATGTGCAGGAAGGTTTAGGTGAAAAAGAGTAGAACAATTCCTCCAGCTTGCATCTGACGGGGGACCTCACGGACCGTGGTGCACTTCACGGGCACTTTCACGGTCCATCAAGTTGAGTATCGTACAAAAAGTCAACTGGAAAGCAACTAAAAAGGTTTACGGAATGGTTCACGGGTCGTAGTAGTTTATGCGGACCCTCTAACCTTTCGTGAATCATAGGTGAAACTTAAGGGTTCGAAGTATTTTCTACAGGCAGGCTTACAGACCGTGAAACTCTTTACGGGAGACATCATGGTTCGTCATGTGTCCCAGGTAAGAAACATAACCAAGTCACTTCCACGGGCTGGTTTACGGACTGTGACGCCTTTCAAGACTATTTCACGGTACTTTGTTTAAGAACCTACTATACTTAAGCCCGACCTGACCCATGTCTGGACCTGTTTGTATATCATAACGTATTTAGTTCCCAGATTGTGTTCTTTTAGTTTTTTTTTCTTTTCCGTTTTATTATCTATAACGGTTCCCCCAGCACTCCAACAAAACCCCACTCACTAAAATAGTGTTGAGTCGTGTGATTATGTCATGGAACCCTAATGTGTGATTGCTAAGTGTGAAGTTTTGAGCTTCATCCAAGTAAGTAGGAGTTCAGTTGCATAATCTTCTTCTTTTGGTCTGAATTTTTCTTATTTACTTGATTTTCTTCGTTAAATATGGCAGTAGTGGGATTATATTGAAGTTAAATTTGACTACCTTAGTGTAATTAGGTTGAGGCCGCTTAGGTATTCTTCTGAGGTAGTGAAATAGTGTATTGGTTAAGGGTAAGGCAAATCATATTGGAGGTAAAAAAAATTATAACTTTTTAGAGTTGTGCTTGAGTTTCAAAATGGTGGTAAAGTGGTTGCATCGGAATAGGGATGTCTCTTGGCTGAAACTGATAAATGGTGAGTCCATGCTAGACTTAACGGACCGTAGAAGCGTTTACGTACCGTTAACCTTGTCGTGGACCACACGTATAAGGCAGTTTGGGTAAAGTGAGTTCATGGAAAAGATCAGAGAACGTGGTGACCCCCAAATACCGTGAACATGTTCGTCAACATGCCTTTGAAAATAACTAGAGTAAAAGACTTATGCGTTGATTCTGCCCCCACCTTCACGAAGGACTCAATGGTCCGCGGTTCACTCCACGACCCGTGAAAGCATCCCTGGAATTTACTTGAAGTGTAATTTTTTTAATGATATGTTTCCTGTATTTCATGTTATGTCTTGTTGTTCCCGTAAGCCTTCACAATGATAGATTGGGTGACGCCATTCATAAGGCAAGGAGTCACAATGATGTTAAAAACAGGGGAAGTCTCAGTACCCGATAGTGTGTCACTTATTTGAACTCGTATTAAACATTCATCATGTCTACATGTAGAATGGCACCCACACCAAGGTTGAAGAATGCCAACAAGCCTGCCCTCCCTACGACTTTCCAATATGAGGAACATGCCGCATCCGAAGCTAGTGGCACTACAAGAAAAAGGCTTTCTAAAGACCACCATTTAGGGACGAAATAAAATTATGGCCACTGAAAGTATACATATAGGTATAAGATTTTTTTGTGGTCCCTAAATTTCACTTTTAATCCTTAAATTAGCGATGGCACTCCATCTAGTCCCTAAAATTACATGAATCTAGTCCCTAATTCTAAACAAAGTATGACAAAAGACCGCTTCTCGATTTTCACATCTGAAAAATTAAAGAAACTAAGAAATAGGGGAGTTTAATATTCATTTTCGAAACTAGTTTTTCTCAAAAAAAATCCTTAAACCTAGGTTGGCTCACTTTTTTCCCAAGTTCATCTACGATAGATTTCTCGCCGCTTTCCTAAAGTTATCTAATACTTGATACTCTTCCAAATTCCTTAAGAAGATCTTGCACGAGTAATCCTTTCAGCAAGGAGCTTCCTTTTGTTTGTTGAATATGTAAAGGTGATGTTTTTCTCGACTATAAACTAACCTACTTCAGCAAAAACAATTTTTTTTGAATTGTGTGCAAGTGTTAGAGGTTTCTTCCTTTTAAAACTATTTTTAGTGGTAAATATCTCACTGATTGTAGTTCTATTTTTCTCTAGGAAAGGTAGAATCATAATTTTGCTAGAAAAATTAGCATCTCAAGTTTATGCATGCCAAAGAAAACAAAGAAAATTAATCTTAGTTTCATTTTGTTTCAATATATTGAATATTGAACATCACATGTAGTGGGATATTGACACTTCATATGACTGTAAGTATAATTGATAACTAATTTGTACTCAGATTTATACAGTAGAACCACTTGTTTTTCTATCTCCCCTTCCCTAGAAAATAATACTTGTATATTATTTTGATAGTCTTATTGTTTTGTGTTGTGCTCTCCGTTGGTGTCAATTATTGTATTTTTAACAGGTGAAGGAGTTCAACTTTTTGTTCTTTTTATCAATCCCCGTATGCTAAGTTTCAATTTTTCATTTCCTATATAAAATATAATTTGTATTATAATTTTTACTGTTACTTGTCTGATTGTTATTATAATGTAGTTTAAGCTTTTCAGTTACAATATTTGGTTATATTCTATTTTGTCAATGAGGTCTAACTTTTGATTGGTGTATTTGAGGATTGTCATGTTGTTATACTATTTCAGCTCAGTTTGATAACTTTTTGGGCATAGTATGAATATAGTAAAATTTTATTTTTGTCGAAGCTAAGAAAATAATAGATGTTTTGATGGAGTACTTGTTTCTTAGTTGTGGATATTAATTAGTTTAGTTATGATGGATTAATACGATACCAATCTCTTTATGATTTGTTTTGAACTATGTTGTTCATACTCTTCAAAGATTTTGATGGGATACCTATAGGAGGACCCTCCTATAATTTTTCATTCTATAATTTTTCATTTTTGGAGGATTTGTGACACATGTGCGAAAAGTTTTTAGGTCAATGTGAGATACATAGATTTTTACTCATCTATTCAAGAAATTATTTGTCATGTCCATTATTATTTTCAAGGACCATTGTAGTTGATAGTTATTCTTGATATTGTATGTTCAATTTTCAACTTAGATACATATTAAAGGTTCAAGGATCAAGGAAAAACTTTCTCTGGTTATCATATTCAAGGATCAAGGAAAAACTTCTTTGGAATGAGGGGTTGAATCAATGGGATATTTCAAATCTCTTTCGCTTCATCATAATCTATTCTTTTTATTCCACTGAATTGTTGTGCTTCTATTTAACGATTTGTCAAATTTCATTACTGTGTATTATGCTTATTGGAATAGATATTGATTTTGCTTAAAACAATGTAATATGATAACCAATCATTTATGGGGTATTTCAAATCTCTTTCTAGCGGAATTTAGAAGAGAGAGTAAAGGAGAGAGTTGATTGAAAGTAACTTGTTTTATTTCTGAGGGAGAAACCCTCTATTTATAGTAACAACTTACAACTTAGGCCAATAGAGGTGGCCGACAACATACTTTACACTTGGCCGTATAACATTCGGCCGACGCAAAACAACAAAATACTTTAATAATAATGGCCTTTTAATTTTACTTATGGCCGACACAACTTTTTACATATGGCCTTCTTATCTTTGGCCGACACAAAATAACAAAATACTTTAATAATAATGACCTTTTTCTTTTACTTATGGCCGACACAACTTTTTACATAATTACTCCAGCTGTACATCCGGAATATAATTCTCTTTATTCCAATGAATTGTTGTGCTTGTATTGAATGATTTGTAAAATTTCATTACTATGTATTATGCTTATTGGAATATATACTGATTCTCATGCTATAATATCTATTGGTTCCAATTGTAACTTATCACCTTTATTTGGTTACAATGTCCAAAAATTGTTGTCCCTTTATTTGATGACCAGCCATTTATGGGGGATAGGGTGCCTGCCAGAGGTGAAGTACCTCTGCCAATACAAGTTGATCAATTTTAACGTGGTAAGTTAGTCATTGCAATCAAATTCATGGTTGCTCCATATGTATTTTACTGAAATCTTTAGGAAATAAACTATAGTGTTATTTGATAAAGTTATGTGCTAAGTGATAGCTTAATTCCTTATATTAGTCTACGGTTATTCAGGACATTATTAAGTAAATAAAAGTGTACTCTCTTGATAGCTTTAGATTTTATATGAGATGGTCACACTTCAATGTGGTAATAGATCAGAGACATTGGATTTTATCTTGTTGGCACCTATTATTAAAAAGGTTTTCCATGTGTTTGAATCAGTAAAGAGAATCAAGTTTGAACAAGTGTACTCTCTTTAACAACTTAAGCTATTAGATGAGATAGTAACACATTTAAACATAGAACAAAGCACAAAGACTTCTTGTGAGATTTTCATATATTACTCCCTCGAAAACGTATCCTTGTGTTTCATTCATGGACTATTTAGGAAGTTTAATGTTATTCTGATACAAACTAGTCAGATTGTTAAACACTTGACACATATAAAAAAAGTTTACTTTGGTGAGGTTATCATGTGTTCCCTCGAGTGAAAATTTATCGTCTTGTTTAACTCGTGAATTATTTCATATGTAAAAATCATGAATAAGCATGAAACATTTTTGTTATTAACTAGTGAGATGGTGCTTTTCCCATACAGGGAACTTGAGGACAAGGATTATACTGGTAAATTTGTACAATATACATTTGACTAGATTACACCTTCAGGTATTCAAAATCGTAGAATGGGTTTGGTACGTCCATCTAGATAAAACTAAAATATTTTCATTGATATGAGTTGTTTAGTGAAAGAATCAATCTTTGTTCTTTTTTGTTAACTCTGGTGAAGTTCAATCTTTGTTCCTTTGTATCACCAATGAAATTTCATGACTTATTTCTTTATATACAATATTATAGAACAGTTTAATTTTGGGAGTTTAGCTAAGTTATAAATGACAACTATGATTATTGTTTTAAGTATTGTTTCTTGGTGCTAATTAGTTGTTACTTCAATATATGTTCTAGCTGGTAACGTATCTTCCCTTTCCTGTTAACCATATACGAATAATTGAATATCACCTTTCTAATTATATTAAGTATATAGAAAAGTTATAGCTTCTATGAGTATGTAGATTAGCTTTAGTTTTTGTTTTAATTAATTTCATAAGGTCATATTCCCTCTTTCATGTTTTCGAAGTACTTGCGACATTTCTATATTATACAGAATTCATTTATTTATCTCACAAATATGAAATGAAGTGTGTAATAGAGAAGAGAAACAAACAATTGGACCGGAACATACACATAATGCTTTACTGGCGCATGATCTGACGCTGTAATTCTGATTTACCTTAATTTTGTCTTCCAATTCTTTGTAGCACTGCTTTTTGCTTTGTATTATTATGCCCCGGAAATGATATTAGACGTTGTCAATGATGATGCAAGTATTCTTCATGATTTTTACCTGGTATCTACATTATGTGTAAATTATGGTTTCTTTCTGGTTCTCAAGAAACATATGCACCACAGAAATCAACGGAACCAGTTCTTAAATTGTGATATATAGCAGTAAAACAATTATTTTCTGACCATTCTAAATCTTTCTATTTGCTTTGTTGTGGCATTCATGTTTACTTTGATATTTTCTTAGGAGACATCTTCATTGAAGTTCCTAGGTTGAACATAGAGAGTGGTCGGAGATTTGATTAGATTGTGTGATGCTCTTGTTTTTATTTTTTATTTATGGAATTTGCTTGAAATATAGCTTTTCGGTAATCTGTATTAGAAAAATGTAATTGGACTATATATGAATATGATAGGCTTTGAAGGAGGAGGACGATGGAATATCCAGATTTTTATTTCCAATATAATATCTTTATGATACAATTTGATTTTTATAGTTCTCTAAAGAAATTTATACTTTTATTTTTACATGGTTTGAAGAGTTTCAATTACAAGTCAAGATGAGAACTTTGAAGTTTATCAAGTTGAAAAATTAGTCAGGAAAAATATAGATGTATTATTGTGCTAAGAGATTTTGTAAACCATATCATGATATCTGTATTGTGGTCATACTGCTACAAGTGGGATTTATTACATATTTTGTAGTTATTACAAATTTTTAATCTATAATATTTTTCGTATTGAAAATGATGAATTTATTGATAAATTGATTTGTGTATTTGATTATTTATAGATAATTATTGTATAAATTCAAAAACACGCGACTTTGGGAGGTTCTCTACAGACCAGACTTTTTCTCTTAAAATTATTTTTAGGACCAGGATAATAATGGTACTAAAGGGACCAGTTAATCCCTGCTTACGACTAGATTTCGGATCGCTAAAAGTGTTTTAGGGACATGAATCTTTGCCGTCTCCAAAACCCTCTAAGGACCAGTAAATTAGTCTCGTCGTTACTGATTTTTTGCGACGAAGTCCATTGCGACGGCTGGCGACCATATTTATCTGGTTGCTATTGACTTTTGAGGACTAGAATAAGACTTTTAAGGACGAGTTTTTCCTTCGTTAATGGACATTTTTCTTGTAGTGTGGTTCTGAGGTAAAATTTAATTTCACTGCATTGTAGGATTCACCTCGGGCTGCTAGATCACAAGTCCAATGATGCATCATCCAAAACACTCCTTATCAGTCTGAAGAAGAGGGTCGTAATTCTTAAAATGATGTGAATCAAAGTAGTCACTCTTAGTCTTCTATGAGTAGCCGGAATGAAGACAACTCCGGCGATAATGTAAATGATAGCTAAGGGGGAAGTGCTGCAGCTGAAAGAAGTTCTCAGGCGGAATCTCACACCTCGCCTCCTTCAACAAATATACAGAACCTGAACAACAACTCAAGTGGCTGCTCATGAGAGAGAGCTGGATGAGATACTCACGAATGAAGATACCATTATGCCATACATGCATGCTAAGGAACCTCATCAAGATCGGCGAGAACAACTCATTGAATGCTACCATACTATGAGGAATGTAGAGTGAACATAAGAATTCTTCAACAGAGGAATTGTGAACAACACAGGAAGTTTCAAGGATCGTGCTATCTTGCCTGAATTTACGGTGGTTGTCGCTGCCATAAAGGCATTTCCGGATAACTACGGAACTTTTCAGTTTCATTAATTTGAGTGGATGGATAATGCACCGGATAATTGTTCTAGTCACATGACCAAAGAATTTTGCACAACATATGCAGCCACTCTAATGAACCGTGATGCAGCCACGGAAACTACATAACGAGATCAGAAGTATTTCGCTACTAAATTGGGTCCCCTTTACTCCATCATAGTTAGAGGCAAGTCCATTGACATTTCGGAGACCTCTATGAACCGAATGTTGCATGGGCCGAAATAAATTACCCCACTATCAGTGGGACTCTATGAAGGGAAACACCATGAGGTTACCAATGCAGCAAACATGGAAGATCAGGTTTCTCGATAAAGGGTCTTACGTTGTATCGCCAATCAGATTATAATAGACGGGGAAAATGTAAGTAGGTCCATTACTATGCCACTAAGCATCACTAAGGTTACACTGACTTTTTCGGAAAATGTGTGGTGGGATGTTGTCCGGGCATAGTTGCGGCCAACGGCAAATGATAACACTTTTTTCCCTTCCCTAGATTCAATAGTAGCTTGGTTACTATGTAATTACCCAGTAAATACAGGGAGGATCATGGCGATAGAAATGAGTGACAGGGAACTAAATGAGAGGGAAGCATTTCCTTTCCCTTGTATGATAGGGAAATTATGTCGCCAAGCGGAGATTCCTCCCAATAGCTTGGTTGATAGATGTTGTGAGGAAACATGGCTCATTCAGGTGTCTAAGATAAAAGATTTGGCAAACCACCTTTTGGGTGCTGAATGTGAAGCAATCGATAGTATGGTTGTTGCTCTGCAGGTTCGATTAGAAATGCCACAGGCTGAAAGAGTGCCCGAGCAAGGAGAGTCACAGTCATCCTCCATTGCTCATCCTTCATGTACTTTTGTTACTATCCCTATAATTGTTCTTGAGAAAGTGATTGAAGATCAACTCCAGACTAGGGCATTAGCAGATGAGATAGTGCACCAGATGCCTCAAATGATTGAGACCAAAGTGTCTTCTGCCAAAAAGGTTGTCACAGGTGAGGTACATAAAGAGTTGGGTGGGTTAAAAGAGAGGCTCGATGATATAGAAAATACGGTGCAAGACCGATTCCAGCTACGAGTTAGACAGAGAACGATGAGTTCAAAAAGTAGTTGGCTGAAATGAGATCTCAGATTGCTAATTTATCCAAGCAGCATGCACAGATGCCCGCTCCCGGATTACCTCAATGTTTGATGCAGATGTTGAATCAGGCACCCTCAGTACAATCACATGATGAAGTTTGGGGAGAATTACCACCAGATAAGTCCCTAAAGAGGAAGCATAATGCTCACGACCATGAAGAGGACGCCCCTATTGACCAAATACTAGAGGCACAAAAATAAGAAATGAAAGCTCTCAAAGAGTCCATAAGTTTGAGAAGGAACGCGCAGCCCACGAAAAAGAACAACACGTGGCCATGTTAGCTGGCGCGTCTGGGAGTGGATCACCTGCCCATACTGAAATTGCAATACGCACCACTGTGGTTTCTGCTGTACCTACTATACTACTAAGTTCTGAGCATGGACTTGTTGATAAGGGTGCCATCGTTGATATTAAGACCGGCGCCTGCACGTCGTAGGTATGAACCTCCTCAGATCCCTTTATGTGTATCACTCTATATTGAATTTGAAGGGAAGTCATTTCTGGTAGGAAGAGGGTGGTTGAGATTGAGCAACCTTCCATATCTGTTAGAAAATGGTGGTTGTCTCTCTCTGTTGATATTTTTTTGTGTTATCAAGTACATTGAAATATGCAGCTGCCAATCATTAAAGAAAATGAACAATTGATTTTGAACATGGGTTTGACGTCTAGGATCTTTATTTGACATACTAGATACTAACTTTTTCTACATTGCTGGGTTTAAATGATAAAGTGGTGAACTAATAAACATGATAATGCAATCACGTGTAGGTGTGTGTGAGTAGGCTATGTTTGTTATAATCCACTAAAAGCCGAAACAAAATGAATCAAATAAAAAGCTTACCACTTGAATCCATTTTGATGAACGTTCAGTCTTGTATAAGGAGAAGATGAAGAGGTATCACGATCAAAAGATTGAAAAGCGTGAATTTGATGTTGCAGATCTGGTGCATCTATTCAACTCTAGGTGTGCTTGTTTCCTGGCAAGCTCAAGTCCAAGTGGACCGGTCTATTCATAGTCACTCAAGTTTTCCACGTGGAGTGGTCGAGCTTGAGAATAATGAGGGAACAAGATTCAAGGTAAACGGACAAAGGATCAAGATCTACATGGTAAAAACGGAGAATGAACTAAAGGGGGTTGAGGCTTACTATCTTGATGAAGTCTGAGAAATCAAGAGGCCTTAATCATGTTGCGACGTTAAATCAAGCGCTTCTTGGGAGGAAAACCGAGATGTACAATCTATCCAACTTTAGGTTTTTCTTTTCAATTTAGAAGTTTCATTGTTTAGTTTACTTCTTATAACTTATAGATTGATATTTTAATTTTATTTTAGTGTTGGCTAGATATAGCATAGGGCCCCTGTATAAAGTTCCAAAAAATGTAAAAAGAAAGGCGTAACGGTTACTTCATGTGCAAAATCTGGAGAAATAGGTCTATTTCAAAGGTCTACGGACCCCATCGACTGTCTGTGGTTCAATCCACAGATTGTGAATAATGTTCGTAAACCCTAGGTAAGTCATCAATTTTTTTAAGTGTTGAGTGACCTATGGATCCCATCTACGATCTGTAGGTCAACCCACGGATTGTAGAAAGAGTCTCATAGGTCGAAACTGATGTTTTGCCCCACCCGGCCCGAACCCTTTTGAAAATAAAACCCCTCATTTTATATTAATCCCCCATATTTAAAACTACCTCTTAACCGTTTCTAAGCCTTTCCTCTCCCTAAATCACTCCATTGGACTCCTAAATCCAACAAATCACTCAAAATTCCATTCCCCATATTCCCATATGTCTTTCCTGCTTCATAAATCCTCATCTCCCTCTCCCCAACAATTTTATTTTCTTGGTTTGGCTCAGAAAGGATAGCACAAATGTCTAAGGAGTTCATAGTCATCACACAATCAACCAGTTTCAATACTTGTAAGGTAACAACCTTAACTTTAACTTTGAATTGGGGTATTCATTGTTCAATACATGAAGTCGTGAAGTGGGTCTTGACATTGAGTTGTTTGTTGTATGAAATAGCATAATAAACTAGAATAAAAACACCCTTGCGACGATAGAATGTAATTGTTTTGTCTTTGTAATCAAATATATTAGAGAAAATAGTCTAAATAACAGTTTTGACTTAGGGTACCTAGTTTTGCATGAAATAAATGTGAAATAATGTATAAATGGAACCCTAGGGATGACAAATTATCCTAAAATGTGTTGAAATTCATGATCAAGCTTAGGCTGATTGTTTAATTGTTGAAAATCATGGTTTAAAATGAGGCTTGTCTAATACCTATCATAGATATGACCAATGAGACCCCGTCTACGAACCATAGGTCAACCTACGGACCATAGATCAGGTCAGTGGGTCTGTTGCGCATGGAAATATAACCATTTGTGGAACTATGGTGGTGGACTACGGTTTGTAGGTCAACCTACATATTGTTCTGCACATTTGTGGTTTCCTTCAGACCCCAACTTCATGGGATCTCTAACCTACGGAGGGGACCCCGGACCGTAGGTGGTCACTGAAGCCAAATGTTTGAATTTCGTTTGTTTTTTTGTTTTGGTTCATTCTTTATTCTAAAAAAATTTCGAGTGTGTTATGGTTTATATTGGTACTTATCATCCTCCACATTTACCATAGCTCTGACCACCACCGCAAGGGAAGGTCTACATCTGTGGAACCATCCCTTCAACTTATTAATAAAGATAGTGATACAGAGAATGACCACGCATATGTCCCACCACCTACTAGGACATCTCCTACGACACCACGCACCACATGGAATCAAGACCGATGGGTGGTTCTTGATGAGTCCACAAATTGGAATAATTTAGGGCTATATGTTAAAGAAAATAGCATCCTCAAATGCTTATTTTATCCTAATATCTGATGAACTCTTAAGTTTCAAATATTTGAAGTTTAAAGAAAAGCATGGACATTATGTCATAAAAAGGAACAAAAAGATAAAAAGAATGAAGAAATGGAAGCTTGAAGATCGCCGAGTAGACTTGGCCTATTGCTAAAGAGGCCTACTTTTCCTTTTGTTCCGATGTGTTGAACCCTAAAGGAAAGGATCAAATCGGCAGAAGAAAGAAGCAGTCGACACGTCGCCGAGTAGTTCCACGAAGTAGTACCATATTTCCTAGTGGACTAAAGCACACGTTCTAAAGGTTGTACCAAAAGGATGTGCAATAGGTGAATGGCCGAGTCTGTTGGTGATTCTAACTAACGCCGCCAAACAATCCATTACACCACAGATCTGAAAAACAATATATACTAGTAAAGTTGTAGTTTTTGGGGGAGTCAAACATTATTCTTATTTTATGTCTAAAATATTACTTTTTCATACTTTGTCCTTTATGTTTGAGATGGTTTTGAAGACTTGAAAAAGAATAGGGTTTCATCTTTTTCAATTTGGAAGTGGGTCTCCTTGATTCTTCTTCCTTTGCCTGAATCAAGACTTTATTTCTCTGCCCATAATATTTTAACATCATTGAAGGTATACTTTCTATTTCCTGATGTGCGGCTAAAACCCCTACCCCCCATTCTTGGGGTGTGATTTAGCAAATATGGGTTAAGATTGTTGTTGGGTCTTGCTTGCTGCTAGATTAGTTGTAGTTTAATGGTGATTTCATCTAGTAGTTGTTGTTGAATTTAACAAATTTTTAGTTGCGAATACAAGTTTATTTATATGTTTTCGGCTTAAGAAAGGGAGAAGTCACGAAAAGATACTACTAGATTGATTGCCTAAGAAGTGGGTCGACATGAGGCTCAACTTGAGAGAGTGTACCCTAGTCTTATATCCTAACACTCGGCTGAAGAGAGTGAGTGGGTTAAGGCGTAGGTTGGTCTTCAAGCAGCAAGTTGGTGTCCAAAAAAAACCCATCTGAAACTATATAAGTTTCTCGAGAGAGAACTTTATTCCACGTAAAGCTTAGCCTAGTGACTATTATTCTATAAATCTTTTATCGAAAGCATGTACACCCAATAATCTAGATTAATTTTTAAAGCAGTCACATCCCAAGAATTCCCCCTCTCATTGCTTAGATTTCTGATTATTTTTCCTATTGATATTACTTGTGACAACCCCCCCACCCCCGATATATGCCACTTTTATGTCATCCATGGAATTTATTATGTTTTTAATAGTTAATTTCTTTATCTACGACTAATTAGAATGAAATTATAATTCTCTACTAATTTTCCCTACTGCTCCTTTTATTGGGTTACTATACTAATGCACGATCGTAGACATTTGTACTAAAAGTCGTGTCTTTAATTGGGATAGGCATCAGTTCCGGACACAGTCACTTCCTCCCAGTCTGATGAAGAGGATATATTGATTGGGTCACTGGCTTATTCTAACTGCTGCGCCGATTCCGACTCCAACCATGGCTCCACTTCAGCTGGGAAACACAATTCATCTTCTTATGCTGGCAATGCAGACATTCCGGTGCCACCGAACATTGACCCTTATCTAGTTGTTGAGGAGTCTAATAGATAGTGTGCAAGTGGCCAGTGGAAAATACACATGGATGCCAAAATGTGAAATGACAAAGAGAAAGTGGCCCGAGAAATCACTGTGGAGCGCAGGGAACTAACATGCAACCTATATATCGTGCCGTACATCCACTGACCTATATATCGTGCCGGACATCCACTGGATCTTCAACAGGATAAGTGTGAGTGTATGGCCCAAACCCAAGTGGTAAATAGTGAAGAGATTGTGAGGGAGTTCTATGCTTCATACGCTGCCACCCTCCGAGGTTCTATCAATAAACGCGCCAAGCCCGCAACCGAGGCACCACTCATAGGAAAATTTCTCTGAGGTTCTATGTTGACAAATCTGATATCACTATCCATCAGTTCTTCTACTGTCCAGTCCGCACTTGTGCAGTCAACTTAATTGCATTTTACAATATATGGGACATGTGTAGAGCGGGGCATTCAAGCAGAATGCAGACTAGAGGGAGACCATCATACATTGGTTGGATAGTAACATCACTACCGATGGATAGCACGCCAAGTGGGTTAGCACATTGTAAATGAGCATCAAGAAGGCCACCTTGAATTATGTGGCCATGTTTTTCTAGCTTTTAGGGCAAAACCTTGTGTCTCCTACTAAGGCAGAAAACATGTTGACGTGGAATCGAGTTGTAAGGGTTGAGCCCTTGGTATCTAGGTTTGAAATAGACTTTGCCCGCATGCTGCTTGCGGAGATCAATGCGCGAGAATTTTGGGCTAGCACCACTACCATTTCCATGCCTTATCTTTTAGCTGTGCAGATATGCTGGGTACCTATTTTGTATTGTGACAAGTTGGTGCAAGCCACCAAAACATTAGACATCGTTCTGATTAGGGATTAGGCCAAGATAGATGCGTCGCAATGAGAGCCACAGGTTGAGGTGCCTTCATCGGGTATAGATTTGGTTGCTGATGTGGAACAGATGCAGGGTGCACACAGTTCCCTTCTATTCACTAATGATGATGCCCCGACCTCCCCAACACAAGCCTCCAGCTGAGATTCTAGCTTATCAATAGCTACACCTTCATCAGGATCCGCAGTCGTTTCTCTTGCTCGTGTTCAAAGATAGGAGGCACAGATTGCTACACTACTTCAACGTGTGAAACCTTGGATGCAACAGTCTATCTAAGAGTCTGAGGCAAGGATGGAACGGAGGATGAAGCACATGGTGGACCTACACGTCCGGGTAATTAATAAGTGCCTAGACGCCTTTAAGTGAGAGTCCTCGAGTGACCATTTCCGACCACAGTTATCTCCTATTTACGTACTAAGTTTAATAGTCTTCTAGCCAAACTTGATGCCACCTTAACACTAGAGACCGAACCTACTTCACATGTGGATGATATAGTTCTAGATTCTCTATAAAGCTATGACATATCGCAGTCCGAGTCCACTCCTGTGTGAGGAAAAATGCACCGCTCTATCAAAAATTCTTTTGCTACAGAATATGTGAGGGCAAAGAAGAGGGAGAACCATTAGACCAAGAAGGCTAGGAAACCTTCCATTGTGGATGAAGAGTTGAGCCTACACAGGGTTCATGAGAGTATTATTCATGCCTCAATTTCTATGCCCGCTACGGATGTTGTTGCTACTATGAGAGATGATGTGAACACTACTGATGGTGATGAGATGATAGATGGAAGTACTATAGATGGTGTTCCCCATGTTGATCCAGCGAGCTTCGGGAAGCCTGACCCACTCTCTTGTTATTGGTGTTTGGCGCTATGCGCCACAAGTTTGCTTAACCTGATCCTTTATTCATTACTTTTTATCCTTTATGGACAATTGCACTCTTTTTCTTTGGGGGCAGGTAAATGGACTGTGAGTGATAGGGTGAAGCCTTAGTAACCCAACTCATAATCATCTCTTGTGGTTTTCTTGCTTGTGTTCTTTTCCCCCAAGACACTGTTTTATTTTCTATTTAACTAGAATGTGTTAGGATTGTATGTGTAGAAGCATTATAAATAATAAAAGCATGATAGCATAGTAAAGAAAGAAAATGATACCCGTCCAAAATTGTGAATCGTGCTAAATCTGGAGTCTTGGTGAGTTGAATGTGTAGGATCTGAATGTAACATGATAAGAACCAATTTGACATTATTACTTAAGCTAAAACTTGAAGTGGGTAATCTGATAGTGAAACAATGTGCCAAAAGTGTGTGAGAATGTTGAATGTTCAGACAATCTATGCCAATCTAGAACTTGCCCCATTGGTCCTGCTAAGATTATCTAGACTAGAAGTTGGGAAGTGATCATAGGTCATTGTTCAAACTAGTCCACATAATCCTATAATTATCCGATCAAAGGAAATCAAGACTCTCTTTAATCCAAATATTTGAGCCTAAAATAGACCAATTCTTTTGATCGACCTAACTCACCTTCCCAAAAAATAAGTTTTGTTGGCCCCGATACCTCCTTGGACATGTGAACCTTGAATTACGCTAAAAGCCTAGTTTGAGTGTGGTTAATGCAAAAAGTAACCTCAATCTTTGCCCTGGTTTGACATCAGATAGTGTGCACCTCAACTAATGGAAAATCCATAAGTTGAGGGGGGCTAGGAAAGAGAAAACCAAAAGAAATAAAGGGTATGAAAGAGTTTGGTATAAAAAAATAATAGACGAGGATGCGACTTTGTGACAAATAAGCAAAAAGATAATAAATAAAAGTTTTGAAAAATAAAGAAAAATAAAGTGAAGAAAAATAAGAAAGTGAACCAAAAAAAGAAATAAGAGAAATAAGGTTGAAAGTCACATCCATGTTGAAAAGAATAGAGGGAAATAAAATAAAAATGGAGGATGTCAAACATAGGCCTAAAAAGAGGTAAAAGCCAATGTAATTTCAAGGAGGGAAGCAAGTCACAAAAAAGCACCCATATGTACCATATCTTACCCTGAGACTACGTTAGAAGCTAATAAATTCCTATAGTGATCCTACCAACTAGTTTGGAGAGTCTAAGCAGTGAAAATAAAGGCAAGCTTATAGTATTAAGCAAAATTTGTATTTGAAGTCATTTTGGAGCGTGACTATTGAATAAATCTGTAGCGACCCAAGAGTATACCCTAGAAGTTAGAGAACCCCCAAGCCACCAGATGGCGTACTCGACCTCTTGGAGGTCTTATTCAAGCCCTTAGACATCTTTCACCGCATATATATATATTTATATATATATATATACATATATATATATATATGTATATATATATATAAATATATATATGTGTGTGTGTGTGTGTGTGTGTGTGAGTGTGTGTGTGTGTGTGAAAGTTATTGCGAAATTAAAACTTATCACAATGAATTCAATATGAAAACTCTTTCATTGAACGTAAGAAAACTAAATATCATAATAAGACATCCTACAAATAAGAAATATCATAGGGTCACGGACCTTACATCAATTTGTAAATATAACTATAGTCTGCTAAAAAGTCTTTTGAAAAGAAAACTAAAACATAAACTATGTCCTCGAATCATATGAGGACATACCAATCTTCTTGAGAGAATGCTATTCCCAAGCTTCAACTTCTAAGAGAATCCTCACTTGTCACCTACACTTGTACAAATAGAACAACATATGGAATTAGCAAATTAAATGCACTAAGTATGGTGAACCTACAGGAAAGCCCCGTGCTAAAACAAACATTTACTTTAAGATATGCTTCTCACTATTTCGGTAGAAATCTCACAAAAACAAGTATAAAAACATCATCAAGTCAATATTCACATATAAGACATATTCAAGAAAATCCAAAATATATGAACATAATCATTTAGAACTCATTTAAGCATTTACACTCCCTACCCAAAGTTACTCTAAGACTCACCTAAGTAAGACATGAAGAGACCTGCCATACACCGTATCTAAGCCCACCTAAGCAATCCTCAAAGCTCCCCTAGACAAGAACCTTTCTATTGAATATACTTTATTTAAGTTAACATTATTAATTTAAAGCCATCTAAGAGATAAGTAATCAATTAATGGACTTCACATAATGGTCTTGGAAGACCTAGGGAACTCATCCTAGCACCTTCAAGGCCTACTCGTGCCATCTGTAGATAGCGTCCATTTCCACTACCTACACGTTGTAGAATCTATCAAATACTAGAGTGTACATCCCAACTGATGAGAATAGGCATTAACTGACATAGACCATACGAGCTAGGTAAGGAATCCGGAGTCTACCCTACCCCGTAGAGGGTGTTCTACTTGTCAAGGGTAGAACTAGGACAAATGGTTAAGGGATATCAAGGTCTTCTTTCTAATCTAGTCTCATCTAAAGTAGAGTCCGCGGTGCAGACCTAAATTTGACCCTTGGTGAACCAAGTTTGCGACGCATACTGGTTTCTTCTACGTGTATTAGCTTGCTGCCTTGGGCATCTTCGTGGCCCAAGGTTGGGTTATCCCCAAGGACCCCTAGGGCAGTCCTTGGGGAGTCGTGACAATACGTTTTGACCCTAAACATGTCCCTCTAGGTGTTTAGGTCATCCCCACTGATTTTAGACTCCAAACAACACAGAAAAACATGCACAACATAATAGGACACACTAGCGCGCACACAAGACTAGTTTCCACATGTCTTGGTCGTCCTTGGACGTTTGACTACCAAACTCTTCATACTGACTTCTAATTCTAAAATTCATTATTTTAAAACTCTATTAACTCATAAAACACACGATAGGCTCTAATTTAACCTATTTTATTTTGAGGGTCGTTACATTCTCCCCCACGTAGAAAAACATTTGTCCTCGAATGACACTTCAAACACTTAAAACACATTCAAGAGTAAAGACTCATGACTATCAGCTCATGACCATACCATATAACAAAGAATACGCATAGTTAGAAGGAAGTCAATTCCACAAAACAAGAGGCTCAAAACACGACAAGAAAATAGGAACAACATCTACAACTTATCATTCAATAAGACTCCACATTTTCCATTTCACATAGGAGGAACTTCCTTCTCCACATGTAGTCATGCTTATTTACATCATTTCTAAGCATAATATGTCTATTTCTCATAAAACAAAACTTTACAACATTTTCAAGAACTTCACTGTTAAGCATGCTTACAAGTTCACTCATGCAACATCTAGGCAAATTGGCATAACTATATGAGAGATGAAATCAATTAAGATCATTTTACCTAAGAAACATAAACTCATTAAAATATTCACAATATAAGGAGATCAATGAATTTTATTTTCACTTAGACTCCTAAACACATGCAACAAGCTACTATAAAGTTCTAACTCTCAAGCTTGAAAAGAATAGAAAAAAATCCACCACCCAAATATTCACCATACTCCCCCACTTAGAAGTAATCCAACATCTCAATAACAAAAGGGAAATCTATAACTTACCGGTACCTTCATCCGGATTTGATTCCTTGTTAGCTTGGAGGCAATAGAAGTGATTCATCTTTTGTTCACCAACATCCGGACCACTACGAGGATCTTGCTTGGGCTCTCTTCCCCTAGAAGCAATAGTAGGACAATATCTCACCTTCTGATCATTCTTCCCACATCCAAAGCACCCACTAGTACCTTCTAAACACTTCCCGAAATATTTCTTCCCAAAAGTAGAGCAAGTGGGCTTAGCACCTTGAGAACCACCACCTCTCTCATAGTTGGCCTTATGAGCACTAGGAACATATTTATTTGTAGTCCTCTTCTTAAACATAGGTTGGTTTTTCTCATCGGATCTACCCCTCTTAAAATTTCTTATAATCCTAATAAGCCTGGACTGTTTAATGGATTGTGCATACACCATAAGTCTAGATAGGTTCATCTCATCATGGAGAATGGTCGTATGACACTCTTCCTTCATAAGGTCAGAAACAGCGGTCACAAACCTACTCATCTCATCTCTAGGGTTAGACACCAATGATGGACCATATTAGACAATAGGGTAAATTTTAAGGAAAACTCCTCCACACTCATGTCACCTTGCCTAAGGTTTATAAACTATTGAACCTTAACCTCCCTCTTCTCACAGGGAAAGTACTTTCATAAGAATGCTGCCTTAAACCTTTCTCATTCTATGGGATTGGATTCAACAGGTAAAATGTATTCCCATTTTGTGTACCACACTTATACAAATTCCCTCAATTGGTATGAAGCTAACTCCGCCTTTTCTCTAGAAGTCACCCCCATAACACTCAACACCTTATAAACACCATGTAGAAACTCTTAGGTATCCTCTCCCGCCTTAGAGCCAAAAAATCTATAAGAATTTGTCCTCGCAAAGTCTCTCAACCTAGAGGTCATGGTACTCTCAAGAGCATTCATCCCACACCCTACATCTCGATTCGCTTGAGCCGTCATGGCTCGGGCTAGGGTAAGAAGAGATCCTCTAACTTCCTCATTAGTCATGTCTTGGGGAACCACTGGAACCTCATTCCCTTGATCAAATATATGGACTTGTTCACCTTGAGCAACTTGTGTACCTCGGGGATCTTGTCCACCTTGGGGAACCTGTTCACCTCGGGGAGGAACTCCCTCATTCACCACTTCCTCATCCACTCTCCTTGCGGGCGTCCTTCTTGTATTCATATCCTATAAACACAATAGAAGAGATTAGGAAAGACATGTATAACCTCAACTCTTTGGCACGACAAAAGAGTAATGAAGAAAGGAAAACTTCTATCGTCCTATAACCTCTTGCTCGTATATGTGTCACGACTCACCACCGATGAACAAGACACTACTAGACGTGGCTTTTATGAATCTTGAATCCTAAAGACTACTTCATAACCTCATGCTTTGATACCAAGTTTGTAACGACCCAAGAGTATACCCTAGAAGTTAGAGAACCCCCAAGTCGCTAAATGGCGCACTCGACCTCTCGGAGGTCTTATACAAGCCCTTAGACATCTTTCATCCCAAAGTCTATAGTCTATTACAAAGTCTTTTGGAAAGGAAACTAAAACATAAACTATATTCTCAAATCATATGAGGACGTACCAATCTTCTTGAGAGATTGATACTCCCAAGTTTCAATTTCTAAGAAAATCCTCACTTGCCACCTACACTTCTAGATATAGAACAAAATATGGAATTAGCACATTGAATGCACTAAGTATGGTGAACATGCAATAAAGCCATGCTAAAATAGACATTAACTTTAAGATATGTTTCTCATTTTCTTTCGGTAGAAATCTCATAAAAATAAGTATAGGTACATCATCAAATCATTATTCACATATAAGACATATTCAAGAAAATCCACAACATATGACCATAATCATTTAGAACTCATTTAACAATTTAGACTCCCTACCCAAAGTTACTCTAAGACTCACCTAAGTAAGACATGAAGAGACCGCGTATACACCCTCTCCAAGCCCACCTAAGCAATCCTCAAAGCTACCCTAGACAAAAACCTTTCTATTCAACATACTTCATTTAAGTCAACATTAGTCACTTAAAGACATTTAAGAGACAAGTAAACAATTATAGGACTTCACATAATGGTCTTGGAAGACCTATGGTGTCACGACCCGGATTTTGGAATCCGAATCGCAACCGGTGTCGTTGACCTCTCAGAGGTCGTAGACAAGCCTCTTCTTGCATTCATCACATTCATACAGTTAATTTTAGCGGAAAATTTAAAACTTTTTGTTTATAGTTGAAGTATACATAGACTTCATATAAACACATATCTTTAAGGAAGTTCATTGCTCATACATCAACCATCTATTATAAGATCATGCAACTTGAAAGAAATGGAATCTCATGTCATAAGTAATACTTGCCAAAACGGCATCATTACAAGCGTCTGAATAAAATAGGAAAGAAACACTAGTGGAACCTACCCCACTAGTTCAAACCTACTACTAAGCAAGAATATAAAGGCAGGCATCCTCGAATGCATGAGGACCTACCAAGTCTGGATGAAATCTCTGAGTCCTAACAGCTGCAATGATACCCTCAACTTCCACCTGAGTTTGCACCTAAAATAGTAATATTGTATGGAATTAGTACACACTTTTACTAAGTATGGGTACATGCAACAACACATAACGGTAATGCATGAACAACGATGGCTCTTCCTAATCAACAAGCTTTCTTATAAGGTCAAGTCTCTTGACTTTGACTATTTTGTAATAGGAAGGTCATGCCATGAATATGTCACACATCATACACACATAGGTTCACATAATATACATTTAATGTTTCATATAGTATACATTTAATTTCCAAGAGACCTTGGAATCATGGACTTAGCATTAAGACATCTCAAGTGAGGCCAAACATATGGGATCTCAATCCGAGGGTCTCCTTTAGCAAAAACAGATCCTGCTTCGTTCGCTCACTTGTGCTTCACATTATTCATTTCATTCATTCATAGGCTAATCTAAACACCAACTATACCTAGGATGTAGTTAAAGACTCTCATCAGGATCATGAAGTGCAATGACCAAGAATGACCTAATGTCAATACTTGAGTCCGGTTTCACCTCCAGATTGTCTTGCACAAACACCTTTGGTATCGTTCATTTCATTATCTTTCATACTTTGAGAAACTTCAACCTTAACCAACATAGATCATGTGAGTATCATAAAATCCGATGTCTTCCCCACACCGAAAAGAGGTGGAGTCACTGACCAAAGTGAAACCAAAACATGCTAGCTTTATGGGTTCGAACCAAGCTAGTTCCCTATGTTGGCGACATAGTTCAAAGACTAGGAGATTTAGGGAGACCCATACCCACCTTGGTGGACAGTCTCATATCATGAGATTTATGTGAACCTCCTCCTTTCCCGAAAGAAGGCATCACCACTCATAGCTAGACTATCGGTGCTTAGTTTAAAGTTCCTATTTACATTCAACTCATACATCATCGAAGCTTGCTTCTTAGCATGAGGTATTCATAGCTCATTAGATGATTTCTCATCTCTTCTTTACGTATTAAGTGTGAATTGTCCTTACACTTACATATAGAATGTGATTGAGACTTGTCTCTTAATGTTCATCACTCTCTTAGGTGAGTACTTTTTGGTGACCTTTACTTAGGCTTGGTTGAGACTTGTCTCACCATTCATCTTAGCCTCTTATAATGTTGTCACTATTCTAATTAGCATCATAGTATAATATAATTACTCACCTCATTACGTGAATGTTCATTTATTAATCTTACCATTAACTCATGGTTTTGCCCATTTCGGGTTACTCATAATTGAATAAGTGTTTCATGACAATGTAAGTATATGTTGTGTAAGACTTAAGCATTATACACATTCAGCCAAGGGACCCAAGTTCGATCCCTAGTGGCTGCATTTCATTTCATTTTAATGTGTCTCACAATTTCAGTCAAGGGACCCATGTTCGAATCCCTTGGGCAGCACTTGATTTGTTTAATTATTTAGAGTGCTAGGTGACTTCATTTATTTCGTCCAAGAGGATCTGGGATCGAATCCCAGTGGCCTCAGTTTTATTATTTTATTTTGGTTTGAGATTTATGCATCTCACACCCTTGGCCAAAGAGCCGAGTTCGAATCCCCTCTCTCACCCTATTTTCTTTTCTTTTATTTTAAGGCTTAATCTCTTAGTATTAGGACCTTAAGGTTTCGAGATTCACTCTAAAAGGCAGCAACTATTCCTCTTCATATATATTAGTGACTAGCCGAAACCATGTTCATTTAACATAAATTTTTAATTCACTTTCTTAAATTTTAGCCTAGGAGTTTGACTAATAGTTTTACGTATACTTTTGACCAATTCATTAAGGACTTTACTTTCACTTTCTTATTCATGAACATCACAATTTCTTTTGCATGTTAAACACACAACATTGCATAACACATGATTCACCATTTTCTTCAAGTTAACAGTAACAATACAATTAAAGAAAAGAACATGTTTTGTGCACATATGACATTCAACATTCGGACATAAATAATAAATCATAAACAGCCCGTAACATACATTGCACACAACCACAATAATTCTTAAAATCATCTACCAGAAGTCATACCAACGCATGCATCAATTCATTCAAAGGATCTAATGACAGGGGCATGCAACGGGGGACAACCTTATTTTTCGATTCGATTTAAACTGAACCGTAGGGGACTATTGGGAAAGGGACCAAGAGAGAAGAAAACCCATACCTTTTCAGCCTTTACAACCAGCCACAACCACACGTTTCCACCCACACACAAACCTTTCTTCCGAGATTTGATTCTTGTTCCCAAGTGAAGTTTTTTGTTTAAAACACTTAGGCGTACGAATTCTTCCTTTTGTTTTTCGATGGATGCAGCCAAGAATACTTTTAGAGCAGTGAGTTTTACGTATATTTTATGTTTTTGAATTGTGAGGTAAAGCTGAAAATGTTTTTAGGATTAATATAAAGAATTAGTAGTGGGCATGAAGCACACTCCTAGTAGGAGTCGTGCGCCCCTTTTGTGGGAATTGTTGTTGACTTATTCAACACAATTAAAATGGTAAAATCAGATTACAAAATATATATTAAGTTATTATAATGCCCCTCCTTATTTTAATAATTTTTTAATCGATTAATTCGTGCCCCTTAATGCCTCCAACTCGGTTCGAACCCGAGTGTGGAGGTATGGTCAATTTCGGGTTTGACCACCGATATTTGACTCATTTTGACTAATTAATAACTTTATTTAATTAATTAAATATCAGCCTAGGGTAATTATGTACTACGCCTAGCCCCAAAATTATCTTTATACCCCTAGAACCCTTACAACCTAGGACTAACCCTCTAAGTCTGGTTAAGATTCATCCAGGTGATTCTAGTATTCGGGTACACTACATGGCTGGAACCAACCCTGCCTAGCTCAACTAACTCGCCAAGTTGGTTGGCTTGGCTGGTGCATAGGTTCATAGGCCTGATTCCACGCGCATCAATCCGTGTGGACCCAGTCTAACCTGGGCATTCTATGTAGGTTTAGGCCTTACTTAGCATAGTCGTTTTTGGGTTGTCACATTATCCCCCCCCCCCCTTAGGAACATTCATCCCCGAATGACACTACATATCATTTAAACAAAGAGGGTGATTTTTGAATTTTACTTCATCATGCTTAAACGTTTCTCTTTTTGGGAATATTTGATCCACACTTATTTGGGTGGTGCATATCATCCAAGGTTATCTAATTCAATCTTGAGATTGAGGAATTTCCTTCTCAATCACACTTAACTTAATGCACTACACAATTCATGCAACACAGAAGACATGCCTATGCTACTCAAACACAGCAACATAGATTGCAAACATAACTTCGTTTTAACTCATATAGTGTTATTTCAAAACAAATAATTAGTGACCTATTACACCAAGTTAACTTTAGCACTTAGAAATTAGAGTTTCTTAAACATGAATATGACCTTAGGAAAAGAATATCTCACCTTAAGAACTTAACAAATAAGGATAGCGAGATCGCATGTCAGCCTCGGCCTCCCACGTTGCTCTCTCAACAAGGTGGTTCCGCCATAGATTTTCATGGTGGCAATATCCTTGTTCCTCAGTCGCTTCACTTGATGATATAAAATTTCGATTGGAACCTCTTCATAAGAAAGGCTCTCATCAACTCCTAACCCCTCAACAGGAAGAATGGATGCTGGATCGCCTAGACACTTCTTGAGCATCGAAACGTGAAACACTGGATGAACAGAAGCCAAATCTGGAGGTAACTTCAATTCATAGGCAACATTTCCTACTCGCTGCAAGACCTCATAAGGACCTATATACCTCGGACTCAACTTACCCTTCTTACCAAACCTCATCACCCCTTTCATGGGTGATATTTTCAAGTAGACCTGATCACCTACCTCAAACTATAGAGCTCTCTTTCTGTTGTCTGCATAGGATTTTTGACGACTGTAAGTAGTAGCCAACCTATCTCTGATCATCTTCACCTTTTACATAGCCTCATGTACGATATCCGGACCAAGGATGGAAGATTCTCCTACCTCAAACCACCCAACCGGAGACCTACATCTTCGGCCATGTAGTGCTTCAAAAGGAGCCATCCCAATACTGGAATGGTAGTTGTTATTGTAAGAGAACTCTATCAGCGGCAAATGATCGTCCCAACTCCCCTTGAAGTCAATAACACATGCTCTCAGCATGTCTTCAAGGGTCTGGATGGTACGCTCTGCTTGTCTATCTGTCTGCGGATGAAAAGCAGTACTAAGTTTCACCTGTGTGCCCAAGCCCTTTAGGAAAGATCTCCAAAAATGAGAAGTAAATTGGGCTCCCTTATCCGAGATGATAGACAGAGGAATCTCGTGCCATCTCACTATCTCATCAATATAAAGCTTGGCATAATCTTCAGCTTTGTAAATAGACTTCACTGGTATGAAGTGAGCGGACTTGGTCATTCTGTCAACAATAACACAAATAGAATCATGTAGTTTTCTAGTCTTTGGCAGACCAACCACAAAATCCATATTAATAGCCTCCCACTTCCATGTTGGAATCTCAATCGTCTGAGTGAGACCCCCAGGCTTTAGGTGTTCTACCTTAACCTGTTAGCAATTCGGACACTCTTCCACGAATTTAGAGATATCTCTCTTCATGCCTTTCCACCAATAGACCTCTTTAAGGTCATGGTACATCTTGGTGGCACCTGGATGAATGGAATACCTGGAACCATGAGCTTCTGCCAAAATATTAGACCTCAAATTATCAACATTGGGCACACATAACCTGTTTTGGTACCTGAGTACACCATCCCCTCCGAGGTAAAATGAGTCATTAAACTTACTCAATATTGAGTCCTTCAACTCCATGATTATTGGTTCGAGATGCTGATTGGCTTTAACATCTACAACAAATAAGGATTCGGAGCTTGAGTGAACCAAAACACCCCCACTTGGTGCATCTGCCAGCCGTACACCCAATCTAGACAATTGGTGTACCTCTTTAACAAGCTCATTCTTCTCTTCATCAATATGAGACATGCTGCCCATGATCAATCGACTCAACGCATCATCCACTACATTGGCCTTACCCGGGTGATAATAAACACTCATATCATAATCTTTGAGCAGTTCTAGCCATCTCCTCTGACGAAGGTTCAACTCCCTCTGTGTAAAAACATACTGAAGACTTTTATGGTCAGTATACACATCAACATGTACACCATATAAATAATGTCTCCAAAGTTTTAATGTAAACACCACAACAGCTAACTCAAGATCATGAGTAGGATAGTTCTTCTCGTGGATTTTCAACTGTCTCGATGCATATGCAATCACCTTGCCATCCTGCATAAGAACACATCCCAAACCTACTCGGGAAGCATCACAGTATACCATATATCCTACACCACTCCTTGGCAATGTGAGAACCGTGGCCGAAGTGAGTCGTTCTTTGAGTTCTTGGAAGCTCTTCTCACATTTTTCAGACCACTCAAACTTCGCCTTCTTCTTCGTCAAGGCTGTCCATGGTGCAGCAATAGTGGAAAAGCCTTCCACAAACCTGCGATAGTAATTGGCCAAACCCAGAAAACTGTGAATATCGGTAGGAGTAAGGGGTATTGGCCATTTCTTCACTACCTCAACCTTTTTAGGATCAACTTCTACACCTTGGTCGGTCACAACATGACCAAGAAAGGTCACTGATCTCAACCAGAATTCACATTTGCTGAATTTTGCATACACCTGATGTTCTCTAAGTACCTGCATTGTCTTTCTCAAGTGTACCTCATGTTCTTCTCTAGACTTAGATTATATGAGAATGTCATCTATGAATACTATGACGAAGGAATCAAGGTACTCATGGAAAACTCTATTCATAAGGTCCATAAACGCGGCTGGTGCGTTAGTGAGACTGAATGACATGAACAGAAATTCATAATGCCCATATCTAGTACGAAAAGCCATCTTAGGAACGTCTTCTCGCCTCACTCTAAGCTGATGATAGCCTGACCGAAGGTCTATCTTGGAAAAAAAACTTGAACCTTCGAGTTGGTCAAATAAATCGTCAATTTGGGAAGAGGGTACTTATTCTTTATAGTGACTTTGTTGAGTTGCCGATAATCGATGCACATTCTAAGGGTTCCATCCTTTTTCTTTACGAACAACACTGGAGCACCCCATAGGGATATGCTCGGCTGGATGAAGCCCTTATCAAGTAGATCTTTTAACTATAACTTCAACTATTTGAGTTCAGCTGGTGCCATCCTATACGGGGGAATAGAAATTGGCTTGGTGTTGGGACCTAAGTCAACACCAAATTCAATCTCACATTCAGGAGGAATTCCTGGTAAATCATCCGGAAAGACATCTGGAAATCATTCAATATTGATACGGAGTCTATGGAAGGAACTTCTTGATCTATGTCATTGAATCTAACTAAGTGGTACAAATACCCCTTAGCTATCATCTTATTGGCCTCTAAGTGTGAAACAATTTGGCCGACTGGACTTGAACCATGCCCTTCCCATTTCCACTCTAACTCATTTGGAAACATAAACCTCACTACCCTCTTTCGACAATCTATTTTGGCATAACACTTATGGATCCAATCCATACCCAAGATTATATCAAAATCGAGCATGGCTAATTCCACAAGATCAGCATGAGTGACTCTATCAAGGATTTGAATTTGGAAATTTTTATACACTCTTTCTACTCTAATGCCGTCTCCTATGGGGGGTACTTACTAGAATTGGCTCATGCAGTACGTCAGGAAGCACATCAAATCTACTAGCTATCAAAGGAGTAACAAAGGATAGAGTGGATCCTGGATCTAACAATGTATACACTGGGAAAGTAAAGACATGCAACATACCCGTGACAACATCAGATGACTTATCTTGCTCTTCTCTACCTTTTAGTGCATAAAATCGGTTCCTCTTAGGAGGTTCGGCTGCAGCATAAGCATTCGGCCGAGGCTGAGCATATGCCTTGGCCTTATCCATCATCGGAGGACAATCTTGGACGATGTGTCCAGTCTTACCACACCTGAGAAAGTGTTAGTACCTATTAAACACTCACCTCCATGGGGACGTCCACATTTACCACAAAGCTTGCTTTTTTTATGAACGTTCTGATCATTGCCCTTTCTGGGGCCAGACTCGTTCACTTTGGCATTCTCATTTCTTAAAGAAGCAGAATTACCTGAATGTATCTTGAACTTAGGTCTGTTCTGGACTGCAAATGATCCCCTTCCCGAGCTAGGACCAGCCTGATCCGCAATCCTAGGATTCTTGCTTTCATGAACTCTCCTCTTACGGCGGCTCTCCTCCACTTGCTGAGCATGCACCATCAACCTGCCCAGATCCATGCTATCATGCTACATGGCTGCCCGACAATCTTCCACTAGATCCTCCGATACGCCAGTCACAAACCTGCTCATTTCATCCCTGCTATTTGCCACCAGAGAAGAAGCATACTTTGAGAGTTTAACGAATTTCAAGGAATACTCCTTGACTGACATACCTCCCTGTCTCAGGTTGATGAACTCTTCAACCTTAGCTTCTCGTTACTCTCTGGGGAAGAACCTCTCCAGAAAGGAAGTCTTGAGAACATCCTAAGTGATGGGAACATCACCACGTGCTCGGCTATCAGCCCACATCCGGTAACAAATCTGTGCCGCGTCCTTGAGTTGATATGCAGTCAACTCAGCCTTCGCCTCCTCATCTACTCCCATGGCACAAAGGATCTTGTGGACCTCATCCACGAACTCCTGGGGATCCTCATGGGTCTTGGATCCCTAATAATCTCAGGGGTTCATTCTGGTGAAGTCCCTCAGCCTGCTAGCCATGGTACCAGCATGAGGATTATCTCTGGGAGAACCCTCTCTAGCGGCTTGAGCAGTGATGGCTTGAGCCTGAGTAGTGATGGCTTGTGCCATCTGTAGCAAGGCATTCCTCACTTCTCCATCTGTCAACCCAAATGGATTGACAGGCACCTGATCAGCAACAACTGGGGCTTGAGGAGGAACTTGATTTTCTCCAGCAGCTGCCTCACCTACCCTTCTGCCTGCATTTCTCCTGTTATTCATTATCTACACATAGATACAAGAAGAAAGTTAGATTCGTAATGACACAATCGTGTCACAATTCCACATAGCACGATAGAGAGTAGAAGAAGGGAAAATTTCCTAAACGTTATGCAGTCTCTAATTCATGATAGTGGTGCACTTCACTACCATAACTTAGAAACTACTTAACGTGGTTGATATGAGCCTGATATCTTTGATATTTAACCTGATGCTCTGATACAAAGTTTGTCACGACCCATATTCTGGAATCCGAATCGCAACCGGCGTCGTTGACCTCTCAGAGGTCGCAGACAAGCCTCTTCTGGCATTCATCACATTCATACGGTTAATTTTAGCGGAAATTTTAAAAAAATTTGTTTATAGTTTAAGTATACATAGACTTCATATAAACACATTTCTTTAAGGAAGTTCATTGCTCATACATCAACAATCTATTTATAAGATCATGCAACTTGAAAGAAATGGAATCTCATGTCATAAGTAATACTTGCCAAAATGGCATCATTACAAGCGTCTGAATAAAATAGGAAAGAAACACTAGTGGAACCTACCCCACTAGTTCAAACCTACTACTAAGCAAGAATATAAAGGCAGGCATCCTCGAATTCATGAGGACCTACCAAGTCCGGATGAAATCTCTGAGTCCGAACAGCTGCAATGATACCCTCAACGTCCACCTGAGCCTGCACCTAAAATAGTAATATTGTATGGAATTAGCACACACTTGTACTAAGTATGGGTACATGCAACAACACATAACGGTAATGCATAAACAAGGATGGCTCTTCATAATCAACATGTTTTCTTAGAAGGTCAAGTCTCTTGACTTTGACTATTTCGTAATAGGAAAGTCATGCCATGAATATGTCACACATCATACACACATAGGTTCACATAATATACATTTCATGTTTCATATAGTATACATTTCATTTCCATGAGACCTTGGAATCATAGACTTAGCATTAAGACATCTTAAGTGAGGGCCCAACATATGGGATCTCAATCCGAGGGTCTCCTTTAGCAAACACAGATCCTGCTTTATTCGTTCATTTGTACTTCACATTATTCATTTCATTCATTCATAGGCTGATGTAAACACCATCTATACCTAGGATGTAGTTTAAGACTCTCATCGGGATCATGAAGTGCAATGACCAAGAATGACCTAATGCCAATACTTGAGTCCGGTCTCACCTCCTGATTGTCTTGCACAAACACCTTCGGTATCGTTCATTTTATTATCTTTCATACTTTGAGGAACTTCAACCTTAACCAACATAGATCATGTGAGCATCATAAAATTCGGAATCTCCCCCACACCGAAAAGAGGTGGAGTCACTGGCCAAAGTGAAACCAAAACATGCTAGCTTTATGGGTTCGAACCAAGCTAGTTCCCTATGTTGGCAACATAGTTCAAAGACTAGGAGATTTAGGGAGACCCATACCCACCTTGGTGGACAGTCTCATCTCATGAGATTTATGTGAACCTCCGCCCTTCCCGAAGGAAGGCATCACCACTCATAGCTAGACTATCGGTGCTTAGTTTAAAGTTCCTATTTACATTCAACTCATACATCATCGAAGCCTGCTTCTTAGCATGAGGTATTCATAGATCATTAGATGATTTTTCATCTCTTCTTTACATATTAAGTGTGAATTGTCCTTACACTTACATATAGAATGTGATTGAGACTTGTCTCTTAATGTTCATCACTCTCTTAGGTGAGTACTTTTTGGTGACCTTTACTTAGGCTTGGTTGAGACTTGTCTCACAATTCATATTAGCCTCTTATCATGTTGTCACTATTCTTATTAGCATCATAGTATAATATAATTACTCACATCTTACGTGAATGTTCATTTATTAATCTTACCATTAACTCATGGTCTTGCCCATTTCGGGTTACTCATAATTGAATAAGTGTTTCATGACAATCTAAGTATATGTTGTGTAAGACTTATGCATTATACACATTCAGCCAAGGGATCCAAGTTCGATCCCTAGTGGCTGCATTTCATTTTATTTTAATGTGTCTCACAATTTCAGTTAAGAGACCCATGTTCGAATCCCTTGGGCAGCACTTGATTTGTTTAATTATTTAGAGTGCTAGGTGACTTCATTTATTTCGGCCAAGAGGATCTGGGATCAAATCCCAGTGGCCTCAATTTTATTATTTTATTTTTGTGTGAGATTTATGTATCTCACACCCTTGGCCAAGGAGCCGAGTTCGAATCCCCTCTCTCATCCTATTTTCTTTTCTTTTATTTTAAGGCTTAATCTCTTAGTATTAGGACCTTAAGGTTTTGAGATTCACTATAAAAGGCAGCAACTATTCCTCTTTATATATATTAGTGACTAGCCGAAACCATGTTCATTTAACATAAAGTTTTAATTCACTTTCTTACATTTTAGCCTAGGCGTTTGACTCATAGTTTTACATATACTTTTGACCAATTCATTAAGGACTTTACTTTCACTTTCTTATTCATGAACATCACGATTTATTTTGCATGTTAAATACACAACATTGTATAACACATGATTCTCCATTTTCTTCAAGTTAACAGTAACAATACAATTACAGAAAAATAACATGTTTTGTGCACATATGACATTCAATATTCGGACGTACATAACAAATCATAAATAGCCCGTAACATACATTGCACACAACCACAATAATTCCTAAAATCATTTACCAGAAGTCATACCAACGCATGCATCAATTCGTTCATATGATCTAATGACAGGGGAATGCAACGGGGGACAACCTTAGTTTTCGATTGAATTTAAACTGAACCGTAGGGGACTATTGGGAAAGGGACCAAGAGAGAAGAAAACCCATACCTTTTCAGCCTTTACAACAAGCCACAACCACACGTTTCCACCCACACACAAACCTTTCTTCTGAGCTTTGATTCTTGTTCCCAAGTGAAGTTCTTTGCTTAAAACACTTAGGTGTACGAATTCTTCCTTTTGTTTTTCGATGGATGCAGCCAAGAATACTTTTAGAGCAGTGAGTTTTACGTTTATTTTCTGTTTTTGAATTTTGAGGTAAAGCTGAAAATGTTTTTAGGATTAATATAAAGAATTATGAGTGGGCATGAAGCACACTCCTAGTGGGAGTCGTGCGCCCCTTTTGTGGGAGTTGTTGTTGACTTATTCAACACAATTAAACTGGTAATAATATATATTAAGTTATTATAATGCCCCTCCTTATTTTAATTAATTTTTAATCAATTAATTCGTGCCCCTTAATGCCTCCAACTCGGCTCGAACCCGAGTGTGGAGGTATGGTCAATCTTAGGTTTGACCACCGAGATTTGACTCATTTTGACTAATTAATAACTTTATATAATTAATTAAATATCAGCCTAGGGTAATTACTATACTACCCCTAGCCCCAAAATTACCTTTATACCCCTAGAACCCTTAAAACCTAGGTCTAACCCTCTAAGTCCGGTTAAGACTCATCTGGGTGAATCCTAGTATTCGGGTACACTACATGGCTGGAACCAAACCTGCCTAGCTCACCTAACTCACCAAGTTGGTTTTCTTGGCTGGTGCATAGGTTCAGAGGCCTGGTTCCACGTGCATCAATCCGTGTGGACCCGGTCTAACCTTGGCATTCTTGTAGGCTTAGGCCTTACTTAGCATTGTCGTTTTCGGGTTGACACATATGGAACTCATAGTAGAACCTTCAAGGCCTACTCGTGTCATGTGTAGATAGCGTCCCATTCCACTACCTACACATTGTAGAACCTATCCAATACTAGAGTATACATACCACATTATGAGAATAGGTATTAACCGACACAGACCATACTATCTAGGTATGGAACCTAGAGTCTACTCTACCCTATAGAGGGTATTCTACTTGCCAAGGGTAGAACTATGACACATCCCATGTTTTCACATGGTTAAGGTATACAAGTGCTTCATTGTATTCTAGTCTCATCTAAAGTACAACTACTTCACAAGCATATCCACTTGGTGCTTTGCCTTTGTTCTCATAGAGTCATTCATTCACAAAGGTGTATTAGAGGAGGTACCATCACTAAGCTCTAACAAATCATAATACCATTTCCAAGAACGGGTCCCCTAGGGCTGCCAATCAAGGTCTATTAGTATAGCTCTTATGACTTTCTTAGAGATCGTTTCATGCCATTCCAGCCAACCTATCCCTAAGTTCATCATTCTACTCATGAAGGAACCATTGCAGTCTTGCACTTCAAGGCTTCTATTAACCTTCTTTTCATTTTCAAGGTTCTACATTAGTCTTTCATAGAAGCACACCTACTATAGGTCTAACAATCCTAGATTTTCATTTATTCATACACGTACATGACATGGGTGCCTAAGCCTACCAAGTGAAGAGTTCATAATCCATAGGATTTCATGTATCAACAAGAGCGACCTAAGTCTACGAATCAAGACACAACATCATTCTATAAAGTCTCTCTCTATTCCTTTATCATCATATATCCACAACTAGAGAGGAAATACATTCAATCATACATTATAGAACCCATATAGAATCATATAGACAATACATGAGCACCTTCAATTTATACCTTCACATATACAATATCATGATCATACCATATTACACATAATAATGCCAACAAGGCAATGTTCATAACATAAATAAAAATAAAAAACCACCACCATATGTGGATAATACCAATCAATACAATTTGATATGAGGCCAAAATGCATATTTTTAACCATTATTTGCCTCACATTTACTATTTATATTTGTACTTTTTGAGCATGAAATTTATGAATTGTGCTAAATTGTATATTTATTTATAGGATAAATTAGTGTGAAGATGAAAGAATTTGGAGCTAAAAAGAATTAAAGAAGGAAGGTTGAAGAAGGAAATCAAGTAGACAGTTTAATGGATTAAATAGAATATTATATTAATATTTATATATAAGGAAAGTTGGCCGAAATTGAAGTAAAGGGAACACTAGAGTTGTCCACGTGGCAGCATATTAAGAAATCCCAATTTGGGCAGCCGAGCAGTGTTAAGCGGACAGTAATTCAACTCCTTTTAGGTTTTGAGTTCCTAATTTGTTTTGGACTCAATTATTTTATTTAGGATTTTATATATCTATAAATAGTCCATAACAACAATTACTAGAGGAGGAGGATACAATGTAAAAAGTAGCTTTTGACTTAGACTTTCTTATTTTCTTCTCTTTTCTTTATTTTACATTTTTCTTTGAATGACTCGTTGTAATAGATCTATGTCTATGTGGAGTTAAACTTATCGTTCTTAGATTATATTTTCTTATAATATGATTGTTTAGTGATTTAGATTTGACATGATTTGTTTTTCATATTAGTCGTTCTTATATTCTTGAGATTACTATTTTGATGCTTGATCACCATTGAAATAAACATATTGTCAAAATTGAACTCGAGAGAGGAATAATGGGATAGAACGTGGAATATAAGGAGCTTGTTTAACTCTAAATAGCTAGGGCTGATTCGTTTCTAGGATAGGGATATACCTAGAAACCTTGCTTGGGTCACCATACAGGAAGAAAACTTACTACTCGGTATTTAATCACTCTATCCCCGCTCAACGATGTAGTTAAGGTTTATTTATCGTAGTCGATTAGAGGTCGAGAGACCATGATCATTCATCTAACCCTATCATTCAATAACTAGATCACAATTCAACATCAATTCTATCAAATATAAAGGAATTAGGTCAACTCACCACCTTCCAATAACCATCAACACCATTTCTTAGCCTTTCCAACAATTTCACATAACAAAAGCTCTTACGAATATCAATGTACACAAGACTAAGCCAACAATCAATCCATACAAATGATCCAACAAAATTCAATATAGATATCAATACTACAAAGTAAGCTATGAACACTTCTACCTTAATCAATAAATAATTCAATAGCCCAATACGATCTACACATGAATTCAATAAGATTAAGTCATGATTACTTCACCCACATTAGAGCCAAAAATAGGAATTCAAGAAATACATGGGTTCATGTAATTTTTTGAAAATCATAAAACCATCAATTAAAATTGAATACTTCATAAATCATCAATTAAAACCTTTTTATACAAGAACCCATGCTTAGAATTTGAAATAAGTTTTTTAAGATCTTTTTAAAAGCCTTCGAAATTCGATCCTTGAATGAGAGTAGAACCAAGGATGAAATAACCATACCTTAATTTAATAAATCCCACGAACGTAGGCTTGAAACCTTGGATAATTTTACCTTCTTCCTTTGAACTTGAAGGTCCTTCAATGGAGGATCTTAACTAGAGAGAGAATTTAGAGAGAAGGGAGAACTTATTATTATTTTTTCATTCTAATTGAGGATTGGGGTTTTTTATTATGGTAATGGGTGTATAATGACCTAAAATCAATATATAATGAACCTCCAAAATACCCAAAACAACCCTACATTATTTGTACCATTTTAAACAAGTCAAACATAACTTAAATTTTTGGAATTATCAGCGGGAAAGAAGTCCGCGCCGCGGAGTCATTCCCTCAAGATTTTTTAAAACAAAATTTGGGACGGTAGAGTCCGTGACGTTTCCTCCGTGTGGACCAAAATGTGGCCCTTGGTGAACCAAGTCCGCGATGCGGAGTGCTTTCTTCTAGGTGTATTAGCTTGCTGCCTTGGGCAGCTTTGTTGCCCAAGGTTGGTTCCTCCTCAAGGACCCCTAGGGCGGTCTTTGTGGAATCGTGACCAGATTTTTGATCCTAAACACGTATCTCTAGGTGTTAAGGTCATCCGCACTAATTTTATACTCCAAACAACACATACAAAAAGGCACAACATACTAGGGCACACTAGCGCACACACAAGACTACTACCCGGACGTCTTGGTCGTCCTTGGACGTTTGACTTCCAAAACTCTTCAAAATGACTTCTATTTATAATATTCATTATTTTAAAACTTTATTAACTCACAAAAAACATTACAGGCTATAATTAATTCTAATCCATTTTGAGGGTCGTTACAAAATCCTTGTACTCAAAATTACGATATTTTCAATACATTTCACTTAAGATTTGTGTGTGTCTATGGCCTTTTTTATTGGTATTGAATTGTTTTTATCTTGTTTGCAGGAAATAAATTTGAATATTGAACTTTAGAGATTTAGCCTAACAATTTTACAGAAAAGGGCATCTGCGGACCTGACCTACAGACCCTAGGTCTAGTCACATTCCGTAGATGGTAGGCGTTTATGGACCGGCATGTATTGAAGGAAAATTAGAGAATTCTTGACCAAGTGTGGAATGACGGTTACAAACGGCAGACCATAGGTTGACCTACGGACCGTCTTGGAGGTCCATCAACTGTTTAAGAGAAGGGGGTTTCTGTACTTGATTTCGAGAGTTCAAGTATGGAGCTACAGAGGAGGATGCACAGACCGTTTATAGAGTCACGGTAAATCCTTCTGATCCATCAAACATTTCTAAGAGTTGAATGGACTACAGACCATAGGTCATTCCAAGATCCGTAGGTCAGTGTCATAGATCGAAACCGCGTCCAGAAACATTATTTCCTTATTTCGTTTCCTTTTAAATTAACACATGTTTTTCTATAGATAGGGTATGTAAACCTCATTTTTTGAGGTTAGCTACTATCGTTTAACTTTACTTCTTGGTGTGTTCTTGGGAATTACATTGCAAACACAACCAAATTGATTTCCTATTTTCAGTTTATAAAGATTCTTGCTAATAATTTCAATTGGAGATTTAGGGTTTATTCTTCTTCTAAAAACATGAATTATGTTCTGGCTAGCATGGGTAAATAAATCCACAACTAGGGTTTTGAGAATCATGAGCGATTAACAAAGTATGAATAGTAACTAAGTAATTCTTGAATAGTGTTATTGCATGCATTGATAATTCTTTCATTTAAAAGTCTTTTTAAGGATTGCCAACGTCAAAACTCGCCTTGTTTCTACTTGTTGGACCAAGGAGGTAGTTAATTAGAAAATAATTATAAATATTGATTTAGTGTGATACTATCTAATAGTATAATGTCAATTGGTGCAAGGGTTAAAACTAAGTTATACATTGATGTGATGTCTAATAGGACGTAAAGGTAATGGGTAGTAAATTATAGACACGTATCTGGAACAAGGTGCGGGGTGAAATTATCTATTTACTGGACCAAGGACTTAGGGACACATATATACCATTTTTCATGTGATACACTAGAAAATGATTATTATTACTAGCATTACCGCATTATGAGATTATGGGGAACACATATACCCTGGTTTCTTTCTCTCATTGACGATCCCCTCCTTTTATAGACAAACATGTTATCCTTCCCTCTCTTTCTCTCGAGACTCTACATGATACATAGAGCTATTAATATCCCTGACTAAAGTTCGAATCTTGCTCAATTACTCTCTAAACAACAATCAGTTATTTGTTACACCCCCTCCCCCCTCTTTACTCAGTTGTCTTAGAAATAAGTTGGATAAACGGATATAATTCTGAGTTAATTTTAAGTCTAAACATTATTCTTCGTGTGATCGAACCTAACCTACAAGTTGGGTTCTTTACTTGATAAAGATCACTTATGCTTCTTTAGGGAGGTGTAATTTGAGCCTATCAACCTTCCTTACAGATTATGTTTTGATGCAAAATTCTACTTACTTAAACTTCAAACGATCATATCTCTTATCACATAATAAATTAGGTGGCCGATGCCCAATCAAATTGAGTCACTTTTTCAACTCCACCAAGTTTACCTCCTTTTGAGATCAGAGTAAAACGTTATGGCTATTTTACCAGAGATTAATTAACATTTCTTCATACCTTTTGGTGAGATTTCCTTGATTTTAGAGGACTCCATTTTTCATATTTTGTTTAATTGTATTTGAGGTGTTATGGGTATTGTCCCGACACCTATGTTGAACAATAGAGGCTTCATAGATAGCAAAAGTTAGATGTTTTTCATATTTTTCTCCAAATGATTTAATTGGAACATATCATGGTAAATATTTAAAAACAATGTTTCAAATATTTTACTTAAATTATTTCAATGATCATCTATTTAAGATTTTCACATATCATATTGATTCTCATGTCTATAGTTATCCAGTCTAAGGGTTCACTTAGGTACTAGCAATGGTTCTCGAGTGCCAGCCACGTCGAGGGTGTAGGCTCAGGGAAAAAGTGAATTATATGGTTATATCATCATTTAAGTTTTGATCTTGTATAATGCAAAATTTCGAGAAGATCATTTTTATGGAAGTGTACTTCAACAATAATTTACGTAAAATATCGTATTTGTCCAGAGGTTATGCATCCATCTCTAAAGGTCATGCCCAACAGTTGCCTTTCTTCCTTTTCCTTCTTTTGCAGAATAATGGAAACAAAGACTTGATTGAATGTAGCCTTATTCTTTTGGTAATGTAAAAACTTTCAGTCATATATTGTTAGAAAATCAGTTTTATCTTAATTTAATACACCTCTTACCAATTTTTGTAGTAATTTCTGTTTTATGAAAGTATCAGATTACCGACTGAAGATAATTTTGATGGATAAAATGTCTCATCTGAAATTCAAACTTGAATACATAGTGTGTAATAAACAAACAACCCCACCTACTAATAATAATCAAATTGTTGGTTTTAGAGACTTTAAAACACGTCAACATGGATAAATTTGCTTCTTTATATTCCTTCAATTTATCATATATTTTATCAATGTAAGATTGTCTATGGTGTTACATATATCACTATAAGGAACGTGGTCTCTTCGTCTAAGGTTTGCTCCACTATCATCGTAAAGAAGCAGGTAGCGATCTAAGTCATTAGTGATCTTGCAACATCATTCATGCGGCAAATTGTTTTGAGAATGAGTTAATATCTATACACAATCTAAGAGGCATATCTAGGTCACTCTGCCTAGTTGTCTGAAACTGAAATATTTTTGCAATGCAAGTCACCAGGGAAGCTCAACACGCCTTTCCAGAATGCACATCGCTTTCGAGACTCTTTCATAGAACTCCAATAATATCTTCTGGTTCTCTAAGACTACAAAAATATTGATGATTCTCCTAATACAATTATTAGTAACGCATGAAAGGCTTTTGTATTTAACATTTTTTTATTATTATTCTCTTCTTCTTCTCCATTTCTCAAGTGAACCCATAAATTTTACTTCCCTTCTATTTAGCCCAACTTATATATAACCTAAGGTGTGAATTATCTCATTTAACAGCCGGCTTTCTTCGTAATAGAAATGCCAACGAGGAAAAATTGGGGCCGGAAAAACTTTTTCGTAGTATTAGGATTTTCCCAACCTTGTCGAGATTTGAAGAAAATCAGAGTTATCAAGGTGTAAGGAAATCTGGTAGAAATCAGGTAGAGTGAATAGAAATTTTATTACATAATCTATTAGATAACTCGTTAAGGAATTCGTACGACTTTACGGAATTGAACTTGGATAAATAGATCTCTAGGAATCGATCGTAGTGTTAAGGATATTTTCTGAGATTAGTGGGTTAAAAGTGTGTTGTGAAAAGGGGGAATTCAAACTCCATTAGGTAGCTCACAGCCTCACTTCCTGCAGCTGCAACAACGTTACTTTCGCTGCAGCAATCCCGCTACACCGGGATGGGTACCCCTGTAGAGGACATGACGGGGATGGATTTATAAGATTTTTGGTATTTTTCAAGAAGAAGATAAATGGTTCAAAAAGTGCCTCTACAGCGGGATTGGTTGCGGTGCAGCGATGCTGCTAGAGCTGGATGGGTGCCGCTGTAGAGGGATGACGGAATTTTATTTCGTAAATAAAACCATTAAAGAACTTTATATGGCACGTTTCAACTTTTAAAGTTAAAAACTACCCTTTGGGCGATTTTTACTCATTTTCCATCATTCATAAGGCTAAAAGTAAGCTTCTCACTCCCTTTTTCTCTATTCAATCCGTAGAACAATTTAGGATGGGTTATAGTTGATGGGAAAGTGTTTCTTGATAAAATTTAGGGTGGGAACAACCCTAGTTTGGCTATTTGGAGTCATGGGTTTGACCTAGGGTTCATGAATTTTTAAGGAATTCTGGTAAATTAGTAATTAATTATTGATTCCCGTGTATTGTTAAATGTTTCTAGACCAAGAACAAGTGAAACGAATCCGGAAGGGAAAGCATCAAGTTTCTTAGGGTTCCAAGCTTATTTCGAGGTAGGTAATAGTTTTGATTCTATGACTGTGTGATATATACTTGTTCTTCCTTCAATTTAACACTCGTATATGTATGCATGTTCAATATTTATCATGGATGTTGAAAAATAAAATTATGAGTTAAATGTGTGATCGTGATGCATTCTTTGATGTGTGATTGGGATCAAATTGCCACTTTCTTGCAACAGTTGGATTGGATTGCAAAGTTCCGGCATGCTAAGTGTTGGATCAGATTACCACATGCCGGCATGCTAACGTTTTATCAGATTGCCACGTTCAGGCATGCTAACAGTCTGGGTTAGGGTTCTGTGAGAGGACCAATTATGTGATTTAGCATGTGAAGAGTGTTATTCATAATATTGAATATGTTGACATATATATTCATGTTATTATAATGTTTTTTTACTTGTTTATGTTATACTAATGGGATAGCCGTGTGATCCTACTAGTACACACTGTGGTTCTTTACTGATTCTGCACTTGCTCTTATTTTTTTGAGTAAAAGGCATCTTCACGCGACTGGCACATATTTATGTAAAGGTGATAGTGAGGTCATGGTGTGCCTCTTTCCATCCTGTCATATTGTGGTACCTTTTTCACTTCGAATTTTTGGAGAAAGTTGCATGACGAATAGGGCACACAACTCACTTTTTGTATAGCCATTAATCTCCAGACGGATGGATAATCAAAGATGACTACACAGGTGTTGGAAGACATTTTGAGATCTTTTGTGATTGATTTTAGAGGGAATTGGGATATATTTTTACCACAATGTTAATTCTCTTACAATAAAAGTTATCACAAAAGTATTGATATGGCACTATTTGAGGTGTTATATGGGTGAGGATGTTAGATCACCTATAGGTTGGTTCGAGTCCGGAGATGTGAAACCTTTGGGGTTGACTTAGTTAAAAATTCTCCAGATAAGGTGAGGAGCATTCAAATAAAACTTCTAGACGCGCAGAGACACAAAAGAAGTATGCATATCACAAGGTAAGAGATATGAAAAATTTTAGACATGCGAGAATGTACTTCTCAAGGTATGACCCATTAAAGGTGTGATGAGATTTGATAAGTGGGGTAAGTTGAGTCCGCACTATATTAGCCTCTATGATATTCTTGAACGTGTAGTATCAGTGGCGTATAGATTTGCGCTACCTCCTAATTTGTCCGGTGTACATACTGTATTTAACTTGTCTATGTTGAAGAGATATCATGGTGACGGTGACTATATCATTATGGGGGACTCCATAGTGTTAGACAAAGATCTTAAATATAATGAGGAAACATTTGTTATTCTTGATTGTGATGTTGGTAAATTGAGGACCAAGGAGATTAAGTCTGTAAAGGTCCGATAGAAACATCGTACAATTGAGGAAGCTACTTGGGAGACTGAGAAGGACATGCGAGACAAGTATCCCCAATTATTCGTTGGATCAGGTACTACCTTGTTCCTTTTAAGCCTACTTATCCTAAGTTGACCTCTCGGGGACGAGTAATGGGTAAATTAGTATCTATTGTAACGATCGAGATTCATCGTTATAGAAATGCCAACGAGGAAAAATTGGGTTCGGAAAAACTTTTTTCGTAGTATTACGATTTTCTTAACCATGTTTAGATTTAGAGGAAATCAAAGTCATCAAGGTGTAAGTAAATATTGTACCAGTCGGGTAGAGTGAATACGAATTTTATTACATAATCGTTTATATAACACGTTCAAAAATCCATACGACTTTACAAATTGAATTTTTAAAAAATGGATCTCCCAAAATTGATCGTAGCGTTAAGGGTATTTTCTGAGCGTATTGGGTTAAGAGTGTGTTGTGAAAAGGGGGAATTGAAACTCCCTTAAGGATCTCACTGCCTCAATTCTTGCCTCAGCAGTGGGGTTATTGCCGCTACAACTTGCTCAAAAGTGTTGTTGCATCGGGATTGGTGCCCCTATAGCAACACCACTATAGCGGGATGGGTGCCGCTGTAGCAGGATGACGGGATTTTAATTCGTAAATAAAACCCTTAAACGACCTTATTGTGAACTTTTTGAATTTTAGAGATAAAGAACGACCTTTGTGCAATTTCAACTCGTTTTCCACCATTCTTAAGGCTAAAGGTAAGCTTTTCACTCCCCATTTTCGCTTTTCAATGCGTAGAACATTTTAGAATGGGTCATAATTTATGGGAGTGTTTCTTGATAGAATTAATGGTGGGAACAACCCTAGTATGGCTAGTTGAGGTTATGGGTTTGACCTAGGGTTCATGAACTTATTAGAATTCCGAGAAATTAGTGATTAATTATTGATTCCGGTATATTGTTGATTATGTGTAGACCAAGAAAAAGAAAAATGAATCCGGAAGGGGAAGGATCAAGTTCTTAGGGTTCCAAGCTTGTTTCAAGGTAGATGATGGTTGTGATTCTATGACTGTATGATATATACTTGTTCTTGTTGCATTGCAATACTCATATATGTATGTATGTTGCAATATTGATCATGGATGTTGAAAAATGAAATCATGAGTTAAATTAGTGATCTTGATGTGTTCTTGTGATGTGAGTTGGATTGGATTGCCACATTTCGACATGTTAACAGTTGGATCAAATTGCCACATTCCGGCATGCTAACGTTTTTATCAAATGACCACGTTCTCGCATGTGAACAAGTTGGGTTTGGGTTCCGTGAGAGGACTAACTATGTGATTTAGCATGTGAAGAGTGTTGTTGACTCTTTATGAGGATATTGAATATGTTGATAAATAAATATTATATATATATATATATATATATATATATATATATATATATATATATATATATATATATATATATATATATATATATATATATATATATATATGCATGTTATTAAATGTTGTTTGACTTGATTATATTACACTTGTGGGATAGTCGTGTGATCTTACCAGTACAGTGTGGTTGTATACTGATTCTGCACTTGCTCTTATTTTTGTTGAGTAGAATGCATCTTCACGTGACAATTGACTGACATCCCTTAGGATATCAGTGATCGATGACGAATTCAAGGGTAAGCCATTTCGTGGACTTCCATGGTGTTCTCTTTAGTTTACGTCCACCATTTTCAATCCTAGGTCTTACTTTAGTTAGTTGATAGTTAGTTAGTAATCTCTTGTAAACATGGATATCGTTGTAGTTTTTGTACATTGACTTTCAGATTCTAGGCTTATCTTCCACATTGTTAGTAGTCATTAGATATTGATTTATTAATGGAACTTAACTTAGTTATTTAACTTGCTTCCCTAACTTAATGCCTTAGTTTTAGATTTCTTGCTTTGGTTGGATGGTAGAAACGCTTCTCCCACCGAGTAGTTAGTGTGGGTTACAGTCATGACGATATGGGTCGTGACAATTGGTATATGACTAGATGTCAATTGGTATATGTCGATTCAAGTTGATAACTAACTTCTTTCACTCTTCTCTCTACACATGGTTAATACTAGGTTTAATGGCATTAGACCCGTAGCTCCCGTCCATGCTCCATTTGAGGAACCTACAAACAGAGTGTCACATCCGGGAATAGCCCCTAGACGTAACCGGCGGTGGCGTCCTCTTTGAGGACTAAGACTAGCCTCTTAGCTTACATCATGACATTCATAGGTCAAATTTAGCGGAAAATTTAAAACTTTTCATTACTTCTACTTGAAGGTTTACATAGACCTCTTCATACACATAGTATATGTATATCGAGTATACATACACCCTTCATGTAGGAAGATTACTTAGTCTTCTACTTTTATTGCTTATAAGTATATAAAATATAACATAGTTATAAAAGTCGTCTCCTCTCTTAACCATCTAATAAGTGTGTAAGAACTTGGGGATAACCTATACATCAAAGTAATAATGCCTAACATGGGCTATACAATGTTCCATACTAATTGGAAAAGAAAGAAACATCGAAGTCTTAAACTCAAAACAACTCCATTAGATAGATAGTGGCATCGCCCTTGGAAAGTGAGGACCTACCCTACTTTGATGATCAAGAGATCCAAGTCTTCTTCAAGTCACCTTCATAAGCACTTCAACGACCGGAATCTAAAATATTGGGGAAAAGGAAGAAATGGGGTTAGTACACTACTTGTACTAAATATGAGACCATATGCACACATACTTTGAAATCACGCTAAGAAAAGGGACATTTCATAAAGTATGCACTTTTCATTAAAAACCTTTATGCATATTCAACAAGACCATACCAACCAATAGAACATGTTCATTAAGCCATAAGCATGTACATAACAAGACCAACAACATTAAAACTAGTCAAGTCAACATACATATACTATAATTGAACACATAGTCAAGTAAATCTACCATCAAGTCATAATAACAAGCATGAATAAGAGTACATTTCAACATAACCAAAGCAAGACAATTACCCATGAACCCCTATCAAGTCAACAAGTGCAATAACTAAGAAAAGCCCCATAACCTTACTCAATCAAGTAACCCAACAAGAATCATGACTAACATCCTACTTCACATAGCATAGCATTTAAGAGTACATATCATCTTTACATGTAACCATATAAACCAACACATATTCATAAGTGAAACTAATCATCATATAGTATCAACAATGTGCAAGTTCATCATACACATATCATATATCATCATAAGCATATTCATACATAAGAACAACCTCTTAAGGCTTCCCTCAAGGCAAACTAGTGCAAGGCATAGGTAGAGTCCCATACCCCTACCTAGGCTAAGTCAAAACTCTTAAGCTACCCTAGTTGGTTTATACTCCATTGCTTCATTTTAGTTTAGGGAACACTTGCCTTAACCGACATAGACCACAAGATCTGAGTGTGGATCCGGTGCTGTAAAACCTTACACTGAAGGAAGGTGGTTTACCGGCCAAAGTAAAACAAAACATAAACGTAGCTTTCTAGGTGGATCCACTAGCTACTATTCCTATGGGGGCAACATAGTTCAAGAACTAAGAGATAGGTATAATCCCTCTACATAACACTTGTCAATTGGGGACTTCTCTCATGAGAATCTATTTGATGAGTATCCCTCATTGGGGAGTCAACACCATATGTGGAACTATAGGGTGGATCTTCCTCTAAGGAAAGTCGTCACCTCCCATTGTCAAGTTCACTCGGTGTTCCCTTTTTGAAATGTCTTTAATGCCTTTATTAATCATCATAACTTAATGTAGGTCATAGGGTGTAACCCCTGTATATTCATCATCATCTTAGCTCAATAAGAATTGCATGAGTATTGTCCTTTCATTACAATTCATATAGGTGAGGTTAGCACGTTAGCATCTCCATATCATGATAAGGCACATTGGTAAATCATTCACCATCCTTATAACATTTACCTCTTATGCCAACACCTCACAATCATAATCAATACATTTCAATTCAACATAAGACCACCCTATCAATCCTAATAAAAGACATACTACAATACAACATCTTGACTTAATCACAATTAACCACAATTTGAAGTAAAGGATAGGATCATAAGGCTTTATTAAATCTCCTTCATAGTTCATGATCAAGGTCTTACCACAAACCCTCAATTCAACCCAATTTGGGTATACATCATCATAAGTCAATCACCAACATGATAACAACGCTAGAAGAATCACTTCATCAAAATTCAATACTAGATCATAGCTTAAGACAAAATACTTAGGTCAATTCACAACATACATCATAACCTAGATCATCTTTGCAAGAACTATCATGAAAGACTAAATGTCACCCTAATTAATTTATGATTAGTGTAACAACATCATCTAGTAGTAATTCAACGAATAACCAAGTCAATTGAACTAATACAATACAATTCATATCAAGATCACAACCTTAGGTTAAGGGGTAAAGGTCATCTTCTACAAACTAGACCAAACCATCAAGATATATAATAATTAGTTTAGAATACATGTGAATCTATTCATAATATCCAAATTAAATCATAAACAAAATCAATTCATAACATCAATTTCGTATTGGATGAAAACCCACTTGAAAACTCAACTTTGGAAATCAATTTGATTAAACCCTTTGAGGAAAGAGGTCTCAAAGGTGAATTAGATCCCATAACTTTTTAATTGATGAAAATTGATGGAGGAAATTGACCCTTTGCATCCCTTAAAACCTCCCCTAGCTTGGTCTTCAATGGTGTTCTTCACTAGAGAGAGAAAAAAGAGATAACGAAGAGAGTTTTGTTTTGTGAGTTGTGATTAGTCTAATGGGGTTGGGGTCTTTATATGGGGAGTTAATTAACTTAATTATTCTTTACCTAACCCATAATTAAATTCCTAACTAAGTCAACTAATTAAAAGGAACAAGTCAAAACGTGCAGCAAAACACAGACCCCATTTACGAGATCACGATCGACGGATCGTTGGTCCATCGATGATCAGTCCCTCCTTCCGTGCTGCACATTCGTAGGTAAGTTCAGAGACTATGCAAAATGAACGCTCCAGTATTTTTGCTAAGTGACCATCTACGGTGGCATCGACGCCCCGTTGAGTCACCAACGGCCCATCTGTGGCATCCGTTGGTGACACTGTCTTTTGACAACTTTTGCCCATTCTGTCAAGGGTCCTCCTGAAGGGCCCTTGGTTGGTTATTGGGGAGTCGTAACCGGACCTTTTGATCATGAATCAACTTAAACAGATGTTAGACACCCTTCCACCAGTTTTCATCATTTTCTAACTTCTAAAAGCTAGTAAAATAGGCTAAGGCACGCTAGTACCTCTTTGATATAGTTTCCGGACGTCATGGACGTTCTTGGACGTTTTGGTTTCTAGACTTCCAAAATGACTTATAATCATTATAATGGACCTTATAATAGAGTCTAGACCTTAGGACACTTATGTTAGGCTCTAGAACATGTCTTGGATTTTCGAAGTGTTACAAAGAGGTCGCGGTTGACGTAGAGGTAGATGAAGCGCTAGGGGAAGAGGTTTTGGGAGAGTGTCTCTTGCTGTGAATGAGGTGCCAATTTAAAATGTCTCGGTGAATGATAACCCTTCGACAAATAATGAAGAGATAGAAGAGGAATTTTAGATAGAGGATGTTGAGGAGGTTAAACAAGAGAAAAGAGTGCAGGTTGAAGCGACCGGGATCCCTCTAATCGATTCGGTGTTAGCTCAACAGATCATGTCATTCATGAATGGGTTGGATAGTCCGGGAATGCTTCCATCCACTCAATCCCCTACTAACCCTCCGATAACTAGCAATAGGTCCCACACGGGTGCAGTTAGAGGTGACGATGCATTTTTTCGTCCTTTAATTTGCTGGGTTAGGTGATTTCGGGTAATGAGCATTATATGTTTACACTGTTTCTGAAGCTCAAGCCTCTGGTATTTCTTGGTTCTCAGACTGAACATGCTTATGAGTTCATCTTGGATTGTTATGAGAGGCTGCATAAATTGGGTATTGTTCACCAACATGAGGTTGAGTTCGTGTCCTTTCAAATTCAAGGTTAGGCCAAGCAATGGTCGAGAGATTACATGGAATGCAAATCTTCTACATTACCTCGACTTTCTTGGACACAATTTCATGTCGTACTTTAGAGAAGTATGTGCCTAGGACCTTGAAAGAACACATGAAACATGATTTCTTGGCATTAGAACAATGTAGTATGTCTTTGGCTACTTATGAGGCCAAGTTCAATTCTTTATATAAATATGCGACGCAGTTGGTCACTATTGAAGAGGAGAGAATCCGATTATTTATTAAAGGTATGGATTCTAAGATACAAGTATTGTCTATCCATATGACTTCTGTAGGGAAGAGTTTTAATCAGGTGACCGATTACGCAAAGAAAGTGGACGGGGTGAGGTAGGATTGTCAAACCAGAGTGTTGCCTAAGAGGTCTAAGAATGCTATAAATTTTCAGGGCTCCTATGCTAGAGGATCCATTCGACCTACACTCGCGGCCAACCCAATTCAATCCTCTTTTCCCGCCTCTATGGGTAACTATTCGGGGACTCCATCTAATAATTTTCCAGCTAGTCAAAGTATTGTGCATGTTGTGGCAGTAGACCAACTGGCAGTCGCACTTGCTTTAATTGTGGAGAACTTTGACACATAATGAGATATATCCACTACCACATTTGTTCGAGTTCGGAAAGCAACCCTCTTGAGCAATTGTACCTATAGGAAATGGTAATAATGGTAGAGGACGTCCCCAAATTGAGTGAGGAGAAAATCGATGAGGTCGTGGAGGTAGAGGTAATGGTAACGGAGGTAGAGGTGACGCACAACCAATAATGGAGGTGGATCGTGTTGATGATAGATTACAATGTTATGCCTTACTAAGCAAAAATAAGGTAGAGGCATCTGATGCAGTGATCACAGGTACTATTCTTTTCTGTGACCAGATGGCTAATGTGTTGTTTGATCTGGTTCTACCTATTCTTATATGTCTGTGAGCTTTACCTCTGATTTTGAGATTTTTTGTGATGTTGTTGATGCCCGATACGTGTTTCTACCCCGGTTGGAGAGTCAATCATAGTTACCCATGTCTATCATTCTCGACCTTTCTTGTTTATGGGATTTTAAACTTGTGGTGATTTGGTGATTTTGGATATGGCTGATTTTGATATTATCTTAGGTATGACTTGGTTGTCTCCCTATTATGTTGTACTTAATTGTAATACTAATTCTGTGACTCTAGAAATTCCGAGAAGGGCAAAACTATAATGGGAAGGGGTGTACAAGCCTAAGCAGTCTAAGATTATATCGTCCATTAAGGCTAGTAAACAAGTAGACAAAGGTCTTTTAGATGTAGTTTGTAGCATGTATTCACTCAAAAGGATTTGAACTTGTGATAGCAAAGATGGATGGAATTACTAAAGGATTATAACATGACCATTCAATACCATCTGGGTAAGGCAAATGTTGTGGCAGACGCCCTGAGTCAGATAGCGGCAAGTATGGTAGCTTAGCTTACTTGAGTAGAACCAAGCATCTTTTGGCTAAGGAAATCCAGACCTTAGCATCTAAGTACGTGCAGTTGGGCATTTCAAAACGAGGTGGGTTTCTAGCTAGCATTTAAGCTAAGTCCATGTTCATGGAGGAAATCAAAGTCGAGCAATTTGATGATGGAGATTGAGATAATCTTAGATCAAAGATTGTGATAGGTAAGTCTCAAGGAACTACTCTAGATGCGGATGGTGTGCTCAACTACAAGGGTAGAGTTTGTGTTCCAGGAGTTGATGATTTGAGTTCAAGGTTGTTGACGGAAGCTCATGGCTCATGCTAGATATTTCATCTGGGTGTAACTAATATGTATAAAGATATGAATCATGTTTATTGGTGGTTGTGTATGAAGAGGGATGTCGTGAAGTTCATGCGAAGTGTAAGAATTGTAAGAAGGTAAAATATGAGCATCAAAGACCGGTGGGTTTACTCCTAGGGATGCCGATTATAGAATGGAAATGGGAAAGGATAGCGATGGATTTTGTGGTTGGTCTCCACATGACCTTAGGGAGGTTTGATTCTATTTGGGTTGTGGTCGATAGATTGACTATGTCAGCCCACTTAATTTTGGTAAGGGTAGATTACAATGCTGAGCAATTGGCACAAATTTATGTAAAGGAGTTAGTGAGGTCATGGTGTGCCCCTTTACATCCTCTCATATCGTGTACCTTTTTCACTTCCATTTTTTTGAGAAAGTTACATAACGAATAGGGCACACATCTCACTTTTTGTATAGCCTTTAATCTCCAGACGGATAGATAATCAGATATGACTATACAGGTGTTGGAAGACATGTTAAGATCTTGTGTGATTGACTATAGAGGGCATTGGGATAAGTTTTTACCATAATGTGAATTCACTTACAATAACAGTTATCACTCAAGTATTGATATGGCACCATTTGAGGTGTTATATGGGTGAGGATGTAGATCACCTATAGGTTGGTTCGAGTCCGGAGATGTGAAACCTTTGGGGTTGACTTAGTTAAAAATTCTCCAGATAAGGTGAGGAGCATTCAAACAAAACTTCTAGACGTGCAGAGACACAAAAGAAGTATGCATATCACAAGGTAAGAGATATGAAATTTTAGACATGCGAGAATGTACTTCTCAAGGTATCACCCATTAAAGGTGTGATGAGATTTTATTAAGAGGGGTAAGTTGATTCCACGCTATATTAGCCTCTTTGAGATTCTTGAACGTGTAGTATCGGTGGCGTATATATTTTCGCTAACTCCTAACTTTTCTAGTGTACATGTTGTATTTAACGTGTCTATGTTGAAGAGATATCATGGTGACGGTGACTATATCATTATGGGGGACTCAATAGTTTTAGACAAAGATATCTAATATGAGGAGTGAATGATTGTTATTCTTGATTGTGATGTTCGTAAGTTGAGGACCAAGGAGATTAAGTCTGTGAAGGTCCAATGGAAACATCATACAGTTGAGGAAGCTACTTGGGAGGCTGAGAAGGACATGCGAGACAAGTATCCCAAATTGTTCGTCGAATCAGATACTACCTTGTTCCTTTTAAGACTACTTATCCTAAGTTGATCACTCGGGTACGAGTGATGAGTAAATTGGTATTTATTGTAATGATTGAGATTCGTCATTATAGAAATACCAACAAAGAAAAATTGGGACCGGAAAAACTTTTTTGTGGTATTACGATTTTTCCAACCTTGTTCAGATTTAGAGAAAATGAAAGTCATCAAGTTGTAAGGAAATACTGTAGAAGTCGGGTAGAGTGAATAGGAATTTTATTACATAATCGGTTATATAACACGTTCAAAAATCCATATGACTTTACGAAATTGAATTTGGAAAAATAGATCTCCCGGAATCGATCGTAGCGTTAAGGGTATTTTCTGAGCATAGTGGGTTAAGAGTGTGTTGTGAAAAGGGGGAACTGAAACTCCCTTAAGGATCTCACTGCCTCAATTCTTACCTCAGCAGTGGGGTTATTGCCGCTACAACTTGTTCAAAAGTGTCGTTGCATCTGGATTGGTGTTGTTGTAGCGACGCCACAATATCGGGATGGTGCCGCTGTAGAAGGATGATGGGATTTTAATTCGTAAATAAAACCCTTAAATGACCTTATTGTGAACTTTTCAAATTAGAACGACCTTTGGGCGATTTCAACTCATTTTCCACCATTCTAAAGGCTAAAGGTAAGCTTTTCACACCCCATTTTTGCTTTTCAATGCGTAGAACATTTTAGAATGGGTCATAATTTATGGGAGTGTTTCTTGATAGAATTCATGGTTGGATCACCCCTAGTTTTACTAGTTGAGGTCATGGGTTTGACCAAGGCTTCATGAACTTGTTAGAATTCCGAGAAATTAGTGATTAATTATTGCTTCCGGTATATTGTTGATTGTGTGTAGACCAAGAACAAGCAAAACGAATCCGGAAGGGGAAGGATCAAGTTTCTTAGGGTTCAAAGCTTGTTTCAAGGTAGGTGATGGTTGTGATTCTATGACTATATGATATATACTTATTCTTGTTGCATTGCAATACTCATATATGTATGCATGTTGCAATATTGATCATGGATGTTGAAAAATGAAATCATGAGTTAAATTAGTGATCTTGATGTGTTCTTGTAATGTGTGATTGGTATCGAGTTTCAATGGTGTGGCATGCTTACAATTGGATTGGATTGCCACGTTTCGACATGTAAATAGTTTGATCAAATTTCCACATGCCGGAATGCTAACATTTTTATCAGATTGCCACGTTCCAGCATGTGAACAGTTATATATATATATATATATATATATATATATATATATATGTGTGTGTGTGTGTGTGTGTGTGTGTGTGTGTGTGTGTGTGTGTGTGTGTGTGTGTGGATGATATTAAAATGTTGTTTGACTTGATTATGTTACACTTGTGGGATAACACTGTGATCTTACCAGTACACTGTAGTTGTATACTGATTCTGCACTTGCTCTTATTTTTGTTGAGTACAGTGCATCTTCACATGACAATTGATTGACCTCCCTTAGGATATAAGTGATCGTTGACGAATTCAAGGGTGAGCCATTTTGTTCGGGCTGCCATGGAGTTCTCTTTAGTCTACGTCCACCATATTCAGACTTAGACCTTTCTTTAGTTAGTTGATAGTTAGTTAGTAATCTCTTGTATACATGGATATCTTTATAGTTTTGGTAGATTGACTTTCAGATGCTAGGTTTATTATCCGCATTTTTAGTTAGTCGTTAGATCATCAATTAGTAATGGAAGTTAACTTTGTTATTTTACTTGCTTGCGTAACTTAAATTACATAGTTTTAGATTTCTTGTTTTGGTTTGATGGTAGTAACGGTTCTCCCACCGAGTAGTTAGTGTGGGTGCAGATCACGGCAGTCACGATCGTGACACCTAATTTAATGTGATTTTATACCCAATGACAATCATTATAGGTATCAATATCCATTGTGTTTTGCATGATTTTGCTCAAAAGTGGTAGCAACCAATTCTCAATCTAAAGTAGTAGCTTTACTTTAAAACCCTCTTTTTTTTTATTATTTGATATTTCCTTCACATCACCTCGATATTTTTCAATATGGCTAGTGCCTTTATTTAATTACCTTCAATGGTATCATCAATATTTTTAATTTTTTTTCGTGACCAAAGAACAACTATTTTCATCATGACCTTGGTGCTAACAATAATTGTGATACAAAGATAAATATCAAATAGAATCTCCTAGAAAACCTTGATCTAATTACCAGATTTTCATCAACAAACAACAGCCATATACAATTTGGAAGCTTCTCCATTAGATCAACCATAACCTTGACCCTAGTTTTGATAGGTCTTTTTTGACGGACTAAAAAGGAAAATTTGACAAACAACTTGAATTAAAGGGTATATTATTTTTTTCTTGTTTCATATTAGAAGAAAATGTACATGTAAAAGAAAAATTAAACTAGTTATTTTGAATATTTACTTTTCATTTATAGTATAGAATTAACATTATATTAAAAAAAAAATGTAGTTCAATGCACAAAACAGTTTGTGTTAGTGAATCCCACAGATGGGCCAAACACCAAGGATGTGATGTAAATAGTCTACCCTTCTGCAAGCATTAGTGACTGCTTATATGTATTGAACCAGAGACCTACATGTCAAACATAGATAACTTTACGTTTCTTTTCAAGGCTCTCCTTCCGAAATATAGTTATATGCAAACCTAGTAATAGATTCACGTGATTTGAAAATTACTAAATAAATGTGACAATAGTCATGACAGATAGACTCATCATATGAAAATATTAAACAATGTGACAATAAATATGACAAATAGATTCATAATATGAAAATATTAAATAATGTGAAAATACATGTCAAAATATGCACCTGCTATAAATTACTCTGGTGTTCTTCTCGATGTTGCACATGCTTATTCGGCCAAAACATCTTATTTTTTTCTTTAGTTATTTGTTTTCTCTCATAGAAAAGAGGACTAGTTGGGGTAACCAAAATATTGAAATGGATTTGATTGAATCAAAGGAAGGGTGCGCTGCTACTTTCTCTCAAAGGAAAAAAAGCACTTTCGAACAAAGCAGATGAGCTTTCAACACTAACAGGAAAACATGTTTGTGTTTTTCTCTTTTCACAAAGTGGAAACCCATATTATTATGTCTCCCTAAATATAGAGTAAAAACAATTGATAAGTTTCTTAAATTGAAATCAAATGATCGTCAACATGATCATGCTGATGTGTGCAAATTGAATAGCTTCATTCTCATAATATCTTGATTTAAATTCAGAACTTCCAGGAAATACAACATGTCTGATGGATTGTGAAACTAAACATACTTTGAAAGGAAAAGGAGAACTTCTTGTTATAGTTGTCTTCTAGTGCTTGTTTTCATTTAACTCAGTTCACACCTCTAAAACAACATTATGTATCTGACGTGGGGAGGTATTGAAGATTTCAAGTTGTTAATACTTTGATCTTTTACATGTGTTGTGAATCAATGTTTTCATATTTTATTGTTGTATGGATGCAGCTCTGCATGATTGCCAACTTTCACTTGGAATCTGTTGATCATGTGTTGCTCTTGTTCCTTCATTTCAGGTATGGACTCTACTTTGATGAAAACTTATTTTTCTCTAATGACATTTCAAGAGTTGAAGTTCTTTGGGTGTAGTGGCAGCTTCCAACTGCTGCTATTAATTGAGTTTTACGTTTTACCAGATAGGACGATAAAAACTATAATTAGTATCTTAAAGAACCTTCTATAGATTTTAATACTAACAAAATATGGGATTTATTTCGATCCCATGTAGTGTTTAACAAATCGTGAGAAGGAAAGGAGTCTTCTCATTTCTATCCCATGAAGTGTTTGGGGGATTTAGGGTTATAATTTGGGTGTCGGTATTACGTTAATTGGGTGGGTCATTTAAATAATTTATGTTAATCTTTTAACTATGGATAAAAACTAAAGAAATATCGGGTAGGTGTTTAAGATTATTATATGTGTCCCACTGTTAATAGAAAGAGTATATACGCCCCAAAATTATGACGGTAAGGACATTAGTTTTCTAAAAGTATAATGAAGGGTACTTAGATATCATTTACGATAGTTCAGGGGTTTATTTATCCCTTTTACTTTCAGTTTGATCTTATATCGTGCAAAAAAAAGAATTTCGATAGAAGATGATTTTTAAGGTAATTTATTTATAGTCGTCATTTATGCTAAATTCAGCACCTCATGTTTCCTTTCTTTTCTCTTTTTTTATTCTTGAGTTAATAACTAGGATTTATTGAAACAGTTGAATATAGAAACGGAGACTTGAATATGTAATATGTAGCAAGCTAACAACCTAATCCGCTAATATTAATGATATTGTAAATTTTAGGTTTAGGCCCGTAAGACATTAAAACATGTCAACATGAATCAATATCGATACACAATCCAAGAGGAACATCTGGGTTGCTCCACCTAGGCGTTGAAACTGAAATATTTTGCGATGTCTGTCACATAAAGAAGCACAACACGTTTTGCAAGAATGTGTCTTGGCTTTCTACACTTTCTTAGAATTCCAATGTTCCAATCTTTAGGTATTACAACTATATGAAAGACGAATTCTAACAAAAACACTATGGTATGTTGTTTTTGGTCCTAAATTCCTTGACCTTTCACTAAGAGCGAACCTGAGAAAGTAATTTGAACATTAAACTAAGATCTAGGATCCCAATAAAGTTCAAATTTACCACCAACGCTTAATCGCGACTCTTGAACAATTTGGTGCAGGAAAGATAAAAGTCGTCATTGAACTGTTGAAACTCAATTTTGACCCTCCTCGAAGTAAATTATTAAATTAATTCCTCGAAAGATTTAAAATAAGTTAATAAAATTTCAAATATTTTTTCAAGGTAGTTTCGAATAGTTATTTTAGTGATATAGTAGTTTATATGTTTAATTATTTAGTTTACAATTAAGTTAAAATATTTTATTTTGTTGAAGTTAAGAAGATCATTGGTTAATATATATTACTTCATTTTATCACAATTTTAGCGATATCCATAAATTTAGTTTCGCTCATTGAGAGATCAGATATTGGGCCATCTATTCAGCCCAAAGATACAAATCAGCAGCCCTTTGTTGACTCAATTTCTAGCATCTTGAGCTAGCCTATTTTCCAACATCCTGCAGCTCCATTCCATTATTTCCCGACCCGGCCCATTTCACCTCAACCCGGTCCAATTCTGTGTTCACAAAGAGGAACCCAGCACGTGTAATTTCTACAAACCCAATTACGTCTACGACAAAAAGTTCCAGCTCCATCGTTCACAGACGGAGCAAGAAATACAAGACATCTTCTTGATTCACTCAAAATGACAATCCAAACAGTAAGTAAATAACGTTCAGACATCCACATTTTCATAAACGACAATCAAAACGGTGATTCACGGAAGAAGACGATGACCAGGACTGTGATTTTTCTCATCTTTTTCTACCGTCCCTTTCAAACAGTACTATCACAGCAGCATGAAGCAATGTGTCTTTTCATCCTTGGGGTTGTGAGATCGCTCCAAGTAGCATATCAAGGATGCCTTGTTGCCAATTTGTGTTTAAAAATAGAATTACTGATACCAACAAAACTTTGCAGAAACAAGAAGTTACCAAAGTTTAATGAACCGGTAAGAAAGATGAACAAAAATTAATTAACAAAAACCTAAAATCTGTAAATGTACCAGAATCTTGAATATTAGAAGAGAACAAGATCAAGCCCACTGAATGCATAGTGTACCCTTAACGAATTTATTCTCTTCTAGTATTCGAGTTTGATTTGGAATATATCCTCATAGGATAGAATGATCTCAATCAGCAGCGTATTGATACTAAAAAATCTAGTGTTATCCAACCACTCAACAACAATAAAGTACACGAAGAAATTTTTCTGCAGAAGAAGAAGAAGTCAGAAAAATTCCTGAAGAAAAATTCTGAAGGATGAATGGTATTTATAAGCAAGAGGAACTGATTCTGAAAGGTTGCAACCCTTTCAGAATCCACATGGCCATTTATGAAAGTTGCAACCTTTCAAACGGTCATGGTTGTTTCTGAAAGTTGCAACCTTTCAGAAAAGTAACTTCCAACGAATGGAAATTCAAATAAAACGAAAAAGAATTTAAATAAAATAGGTCGCGCGTGGATCTGAGTTGGGTCGGTCAATTAACTAAATAATTGACACATTTTGTTCTTTTCGGTTAATTAACAAATTAATTGAAAATTTTTGGCCATTTTATTTATCTTAATTAATTAAATAAATAATTAAACAAACTTTGTCCAAAAAATAATCTCTTGATCAATCATTTTCCAAATCCAAAGAAGAATACAAATCAAAAGTCAAAGCTGAGCCGAGTGAGCAACAACGACGACGGCGCCAGGGGGTCCGTCTTTCCAACCCTTTTAACAATTAATATGAGTATTTCTATATTTAAACTCTCCTATTTTTCTTTCCACCACCGATGAGGAGAAAATGCCTTTTAATTAAACCATAAGAGGACTTCTCAAGTTCCCAGCTTTCCAAGTTCCTCTTCTTTTCATCTTCCGTCCATTTACTATTTACACTTGCTACATACCCAACAATCCCCCACATCAACGGGGAATGGTTATAACATATGGAATGCACGCACAAGTGTGTACTTTATAAGAAAGGATAAATTGTATTTGCATAAGTAGGTTCCCCCTTTGACTTTCCATAGTGAACAGATGTCGGATATACTCGGTCAATTGGTAGATAAGGTATCTTTGAATCATAGATCTTTGGTTTATACATAGACAACCATATGTCACAAAATTAACCCTTTACCCATTTATGGTTCTTACGGTGTGTTCATTTAAGACAAGAACACTTCCTGGTTTCATCAGTATATAGAGAATAGGCTTTTGACATAAAATTCTCTTTGAAGCGGCTTCACTTCACACTTACATAGGTGATTTCTAACTGTTTCATCTCGTAGATACAATATTTGGTCACATTTGCCAAACTTAGAAAATCATTAAAAAAATTAAGTTTTATTAACTCATTAACAAGCCTTAAAGTCTTAATCTTGTTCCTGAACATTGTCTTCACCATGAGAATGGATTGAGTTGATTGACAATGTCGAACCGTCTGACACAACTTTGTTTTTATCTTTTAATCTATCTCTTGGGATCTCTAGTCTTCTAGACAGAGTTACTGTCATGCTGACTTGTCCTAAGTCGTAAACTCATTCCCTTAGATGATCTTTCAATGCCTTTCTCACTAGGCCTTTCATAAGTTGATCTGACACATTATCGGTTGGCTTCATATAGTCAATTGTGATAATTCCACTATAGAGCAGTTGTCTTACGTTATTATTACTCTGTCGTATATGATGAGAATTTATGTTGTACATGACGCTCCCTGCCCTGCCTATTGCCTCTTGACTATCGCAATGTACGCAAATAGGTCCCACAAGTTTGTGCTAGAATGGAATATCCTCTACGAAATTCTAGAGTCATTCAACTTCTTCACCAACCTTATCTAAAGCAATAAATTCTTATTCCATTGTGGAGCGAGCGATATATGTCTATTTGGATGATTTCCAAGAGACTTCTCCTCCACTAAGTGTAAACACATAACCACTTGTGGATTTTACTTCATTTTACCTTGTGATCCAATTTGCATCACTATATCCTTCAATTACGGCAACATAGTTGTTATACTGCAAAGGATTGTGTTGGGATCAATTGGATTCACTTTCACCTACATTATTTTGATATGTAAAACTTAAATCAATTGGAGTTTTGACAACATAGAAATTCAAGCACTTGAACTTATCCAATACTCTTTCAATATAATGAGCTTGAGATAATGCTAGTCTCTAAGGAGTTTTGAGAATCATGATCCCTACTATCAAATCAGCAACACCTATGTCCTGCATATCAAACTTGATGATGGACACCATGCACTTGTAGATTTATATCGTCAATTTCTTTACTCATTACTAACATGTCATTAATATAAAGACAGAAAATGAATTTATGATTCGGAACATTTTTAATTTACACACTTATCACATTCGTTAATCTTGAATCCATTTGCCAACATTGTTTGGTCAAATTTAACATGTCATTGTTTGGGTGCTTGCTTGAATCAGTAGAGCGACTTCACAAGTCTGCACATTTTCTCTTCTTGTCACGACCGGGGAGCACCCCCTAGAAGTAACATGGCGTACTTGACCTCTTGGAGGTCTTGTACAAGACCATAGCTATCATTCATCACATTTTCATCAGTAAATTTAGCGGAAAATTTAAAACTTTCTTAGCAAATCATATGCTAGAACATCACTTCCATTATATATAAAATATCATAATACATAGTTAAAGACTCTTGTGTCTTTTTGTCATCCTAGACTCAACATAATTAGAGTACATTAGGGACACGTCCCTTACAACATAAATCATAAGTATATTGTTACACGACTTTAAAGTAAAGTAAGACTTGGGAAATCCTTGGACTTAAGGATTCCTTTCCAGTGAGTTCATGTTTATCTTAATTCCTTTCCTTGGACTTTACAGTGAGTTCATGTTTACCTTAATTTCTTAACTTCCCAAGTAATCCCTCTAGTGATACTTTTTGCAATGCATGAATAATGTCTCATTCCACTATCCATACTCAGGCATCACCTTAGGACCACAAGGGACTCATACATACAACCTTTCAATTCAACACATACATTCATATAGGACCTTTTCATATAATAAGGCACATGTTTCACATTAGACACAACATAATACCTTACTCACAATCCTAATCTAAGTCCACTAGTCCAATGTACATGTGAAGCCCCATAACCTCACACATTCTTAGTAAACCTATCATAAGACCACAAGCATCATAACATGTACTTCATACGCCAACCATAATACTATAGTCAACTACATGTAAACGAAGTAGGACCTTCAATCATATAGTCAATAAGACCAAAATTTTGCATGTAATGATATGACCACATCATATAGACTCATACCATGCATTTCATCACAACAAGTAGACAACACTACAATGTCATGCATAAGGAACATAACATAGTCACATGCATTAGAAAACCTTCCTAGGACTTCCCTCAAGAGCCACTTGTGCAATGCATAGGTGAAGTCCCATGCCCCCACCTACACTAAGAAACTACCCTTAGGTTATCCTAGTTAAGGTCCTAGTCATTTACTTCCATTGTCCATTTTACTTTAGGGAAACTGAAGTCTTAACCGACAGTAAGACCATGGGTGCTAAACATGGAATTTGGTGTTGTAGAGCCTTACACCAATGGAAGGTGCTCTAACTAGCCAAGGTAGAACATTAACAAATGCTAGCATACTAAGTGATATCACTTGATAGATACTATGTGGCAAGCATAGTTTATGGAACTTAGAGGTATATATTGAAACCCTCTTTATGCCAAATGGGGCATTGTATTTATCCACATATGGAAACCCTCTTTATGCCTATTGAGGCATTGTAGTTATCCACCTCGTGAAGACTATGATGAACAAGCCTCCCACATTGGGAAGGGTCACCCCTCATCTTCAAGTTCACTCGGTGCTAAGCTAAGTTTCCTTTATTAAAAAAGCTTTTATTAAATTACTTTTATAAAATTAGGCTTAGGAGATTGACTCCTCATATGCTTAGCTCATAGGTCATAGATGAGAGTTCACCAACCTATATCATCTGAAAAACCCTTCCACATGGACATAGCATATTCAAGATCCATCTAGTTTAAAGTAATCTTGGGACCACCTTCTAAGCGCCCCTCTATTGACTAGATCATTATACATGTGTGCGTGTATACATATATGTGAGTAATCCTTTCACATAACACATTAAGGCCACACATGTTCATACGTTAATGCATAAGTGTATTTTTGAGAAATCCTATCATATAAATACATTTAGATACTATGCACATTCATAACATAACCATGCATTCATATTCATGTACATAGAAAACCAAACCTAGGAACTATCCTATCAAGGCATACATTTGCAATGCACAGACAAGGTCCCATACCCTTGCCCATACTAGTACACTTATCAAGTCATCCTAGTTAATGATACATCACATACTTCATAGATACATATACTTTACATGCATAGTAGTAGACATGAGTGCATATGAGAATATCCTTTCACTTAACACAATGAGCCAATACTAGTTGTAAGGATGTATAATGTGTGAGTGTGTGTACATTGGTCAACATGATAAGCTAATGCCTATGAATAACATATTGAGGTATCCACCCTCTTAGGACCACAATGCACCTTCAAGCATAGACCACACAACACATAATAGCATAAGAGACAAGACAACATCACATTACTTTCAAGACTCCTCACCTTAGCTATTCACACATTAATTTAGGGGTACATAGGTAAGGGATTATTAAACATTATAACTCATCTATGGCAGCACCTAAACCAGCCCTAACATAACCATTCACATGATTATAACATTAGCAATACAACCTAGATCGTAGCTAGAATAGGAAAGTAGGCAGAGGCTTCACATAGTGTGATCAACATAACCACACACTCATATAACATCAAGTTTTATTCAAGGACATAATCAACACACACATATATATATACATATATATATATATATATTGAAAAGAAGTAACACCGCCACCATAAGTGGACCATACCATACAATGTCATACAAGGCTTCATCAACTAACAATTCTATAGAAAAGTAGAGGAATAGAATAGATCTTATCAATTCATCAACCTTTGATCATCATTGATCAATACTGATATTTCATTAACAATCCATATCTAGGGAAGTCTCTTAATGTACACTAACATAATCGAAATCAAGATCATATCAAGTACACTACATCATCAATCTATAGACTGTGAAGGAATATAGATCATCCTTACCAAAACTCCCTTGCTTTGATAATCGATGGTTTATACACACAATTCATCAATAATATCAATATAAGTCAGTAGTTACAAGTATCTTTATATAAACGAAATCCTATGTTCATGCACTATAGAGTCGAGATTACAGTGAATATTATGCATTAACAATCGATAGGAAGTAGAGATCAAGACTTCAAGCATCAATCCATATTGGACCAACAACACATAATTCATCATCACATTACATCATAGAAAGTATCTAACCTTCACTTTAACTTAATTTAATCACATTATAATCCTCCTAACATCAAGATCATAATAACCAATACATTGGCTAAAACGAGAGTTTGAAGGGAGCATTGGTTCATCGTGAAATTGGATTGAAATTCATGTTACAACCAATACATTAACATCAATTCATCATGAGGAAGCCTTTGAAAATGTTTTGAGAAAGAACCCATGGCTAGATTGCATGATAAGAGGTTTGATCATATTTTCTCTTTGAAAACTTTTAGAAAAACTCTCTAGGTGAAAGGTTATCTAGAGATGAAGGATCACCATAACTCCTCGTAGAAGAAAACCACTGAAAATTGATGAAGAAAACTTGAGAATCCATCACCATGGTTGTTCTTGAGATTCATCTCCAGTGGAGGTTTCTAGAGAGGATATTTTGGGAGAGGGAAGTCTAATTTTGAATCACACATTGGGAATGGGGTTGTCACGTTTTTAACCAACTTAATATACCCAAAAATAACCAACTAAACCACCTAGGGTTATGTTAGGATGTGAGGTGAATTTCCCATTCACCCCTTAAAGAAAACAACGTGCATGGAAGTTGTTGCAGCCTGCATCGATGGACCCATTGACGCCCAGTAGGTCTATCGACGAACTATACTGCAGGTCGTGGGCTTGTCAACTGACTTGAGCCTTTACCAGGCTAATACCTGAATGACGATGCCACATCGACAGGGTGTAAGTCAACTGAAGAGGCGTCATTAGGCTCTGTCGATTGACACTATCAAGGCAGTGTCTCAACAGCCTTTGGGTCCTCATTGAGGGCCTTTTGCGGGGTCCTTGTGGAGTCGTACCCGGACGTCTCCAATGTAAAAATACACCTTAACATGTCAAGGACCTTCCACAATAGTCTCAGAATCAAATAACACTCACGACACTTTCAATCATGCTAGGCACACTCAAGTCACACATGCACGTCTCAAGGGCTAACTTTCGAACGTCTTGGACGTTTTACTTCCAAATGACTTCAAATAAATTATGCATACTCTAAAACCCTTAATTAACATGTTAACAAGCTTATAGTCACATGTGAGTCTCTAGAAACCCTAACTCATATTGGGGGTCTTACAATATCCTCCACTTGGGAACATTCGTCCTCGAATGACACTTGGAACACTTTAATCACAACAAGGATATCAGTGAATCATAGAGCAGCTCACAATATTCACAACATCATCACATAGAAGTCAATGCACCAAACTTACAAGGAACACAAACTTCAAATCATTTAGCACTCAATGCAACACAAGCAACAGAAACCTTTATGCACTCACTCTTATATGCATCAAACACATAGGCTCTTGTCATGTTCATAGGAGGAACATCCTTCTTCTAATCATAACATGGTCATTTTTATTAAGAGATCATTATGCAACCACATTTAAGTCACACTTAGGAAGATTCAACATTACTCAAGAAGCAAGTAAGCACTCATACTTCAATGCACATGAACTTGAGTCAAGTAGATCAACTAGGATCCTTATTATTTAGTCATAATTCCATGAAGGTCATACTCAACCATACCATGCTTAGTTATGTTTAAGGAGGAATGTCCTTCTCCTCAACACACTTACATGTCTCATGAGTTCATAGGCAAGCAATGCACAAAGGTCAATTCACTATAAAAATGAGAATTTCTCAACTTTTACCCAAAAAATGCTCATACTTTCTTCTTAATGAAGTCCAAATGGTAAATCAACCACACACATCACAACAATAGAAAGTCATTTCACAAAGTTTCAATCTCTAGCATAACATTAGCTTTCATAAACATGCATCATTTAGAGAAAGTCTTACAATTTATAGGCACACACAAGGACAATGGCTAAGCGTGCCTTCACTTTTCAAAAGTGAGCCTAAATTCATGGTTCCCAAATCATAAAAGTCACAGAATTTTCAAGAGACTCATCATTTTCATTTTAAGGAGACTCAAATTTTTCATTAATGGCTTAAAACACCATACATTATAAGTGACATCAACATGCTTCTTACATTAACTCATGAATTTAAATGCACAACTAACATATCAGGAAGCAAAATTAACATGAGAAAACTATAATTTGATCAAAAATCCTTTTTCATGCAATGTAGAACTTTCAAAACATACCTAAGATAGTGTCATTTAGGACATACCTAACATATGGAGAACATGCAATTCATACGTTAATGCAATACTTCTATCATGAACAAGCTTCTAGGAACTCTTTAGTTCAAGCTCAAGTAAGAATAGAAGGACAAGATAAAAATATCAACAACCTTACTAAACTCATCATCATCCCCCACATAGGGTAAACCCATTTAAGAGCAATTTAACCCAACCTCAAGAGGATCTTAGCTTATCAACCTTCATCATCATCACTTAAAAGTGATTACCATTCTAGAAAAAAATTACAGTAACTCAACATCGGAACATCAAAGGGTATACTATACCTTATCATCTAGGCAAATTATACCCAATCATCAAGTTAGGTCATACATACTACCCAACCACATAAGGTTTTCAACAATACCATAAAACATCATTGGTCATACAACATTAGGGGAAGAGAATAGAGGAGACTTAGCCATAACGCCTCTTTCTTTTCTATTAACATTACAGTAAGGTACCTTATAGGTCAATCAAACCAACATTATCACCCTACAAAGATAAGCATGCCACCCTCAGTTCTAGGATCAAGCCTATACAATAGACTCCAATCCAAACAAGGGAACTATGAAGAACCACACATATATAAAGGCAACATTTGAACCATTACACATATATAAGGGCAACAATGAATACTTTTAAACACATATACTTAGGGCAGCATGCTTCCATATGTAGTCACTAAGCATTTCAAGCTCAAACCATAACATTAGGCTACCATCATGCAAGACCATATAGTAACATGCCAATCCAAAAGGAGACTCATTTTAAACATAACAACTTCTAACATGATTTAACCATATCATGACAAACATTTCTCAACATCATGCTATTTGACATAGATCTCATATATAGCCACAAATGGCATCACATCATCAAAGTATATCAAAATTCACCTTCACACATACTCATCAAACCATAAAACTAAGATAAGCATCAAAACTCACCTTTTCTCCCTCAAGAATAGAGATACCATCTCATCCAAGCAATCACATCTAAAGACCATCGGACAAGGAAACATAAGAGAGAGATCTTATAGAGTTAAGTTCTATGGTACGACATGAGAATGATGAAGAAGAGAAACTTTATTGTCCTATAGCCTCTCTGTCATAGATGTGTCGTGATTCACCACCGATGATTGAGACTCTACTAGACGTGGCAATATGAGGCTTTTGGAACCTAAAACCACTTTCATAAACCTCATGCTCTGATACCACATTTTTCACGACCGGGGAGCACCCCCGAGAAGTAACATGGCGTACTTGACCTCTTAGAGGTCTTGTAGAAGCAAATAGCTATCATTCATCACATTGTCATAGGTAAATTTAGCAGAAAATTTAAAACATTCTTAGCACATCATATGCTACAACATCTCTTCCATTATATATAAAATATCATAATACATAGTTAAAGACTCTAGTCTCTTTTTGCCATCCTAGACTCAACATCATTTAGAGTACATTAGCGACACGTCCCATACAACATAAATCATAAGTATATTGTTACACGACTTTATAGTAGAGTAAGACTTAGGAAATCCTTGGACTTAAGGATTCCTTTCCTTGAGCTTGGGAATCACATATCAAGCTCCTCACCATTAAAGACATCCTTTAAGCATCCATAAGCTACACTTTGGGTAAAAAGGTAGAGAAGAATGGAGTTAGTAGAAGAATGCACTAAGTATGACGACCATACAAAAACATGCATTTAAAAGGGACATTTTACTTGAAACCATGCATCATGACTTTTTGTGAAAAATTCATAAAAAATTTATACAATAAGCATTACACCATTTACATACTTCATACAGGAATATTTCATGGTTAAACATCATCTAAAATCACACATTTCATTTAAGTCATTTTAGGGTCACATTACAGTAACATACTCACACTTTACAGTAAGCATTTTTCTCATTTACAGTGAACTTGTTGATTTTTACAGTGATTTCATCTTTACCTTAATTCCTTAACTTACCAAGTAATCCCTCTAGTGATACTTGGTGCAATGCATGAATAATATTCCATTCCACTATCCATACTCAAGCATCACCTTAGGACCACATGGGACTCATACATACAACCTTTCAATTCAACACATACACTCATATAGGACCTTTTCATATAACAAGGCACATGCTTGACATTAGACACAACATAAAATACCTTACTCACAATCCTAATCTAATTCCACTAGTGAAATGTACATGTGAAGCCCCATAACCTCACACATACTTAGTAAACCTATTATAAGACCACAAGCATCATAACATGTACTTCATACGCCAACCATAATACTATAGTCAACTACATGTAAACAAAGTAGGACCTTCAATCATATAGCCATTACGACCAACATTATGCATGTAATGATAAGACCACATCATATATACTCATACCAAGCATTTCATCACAACAAGTAGACAACACTACAATGTCATGCATAAGGAACATAAACATAGTCACATGCATTAGAACACCTTCCTAGGACTTCCCTCAAGAGCCACTTGTGCAATGCATAGGTGAAGTCTCATACCCTCACCTACACTAAGCAACTACCCTTAGGTTATCCTAGTTAGGGTCCTAGTCATTTACTTCCACTTTAGGGAAACTATAGCCTAAACCGACACTAAGACCATGGGTGCTAAACATGGAATTTGATGTTGTATAGCCTTACACCAATGGAAGTTGCTCTACCTAAACAAGGTAGAACATTAACACATGCTAGCATACTAAGTGATATTAGTTGCTAGATCCTATGTGGCAAGCATAGTTTATGGAACTTGGAGGTATATGTGGAAATCCTCTTTATGCCAAATGGGAATTGTAGTTATCCACTTATGGAAACCCTCTTTATTCCTATTGAGGCATTGTAGTTATCCACCTCGTAAAGACTATGGTGAACAAGCATTCCCACATTGGGAAGGGACACCCCTCATCTTAAAGTTCACTTGGTGCTAAGCTAAGTTCCCTTTATTGAAAAGCCTTTATTAACATTACTTTTATAAAATTAGGCTTATGAGATTAACTCATCATATGCTTAGCTCATAGGTCATAGATGAGAGTTCATCAACCTATATCAGGTGAGAAACCATTTCACATGGACATAACATGTTCAAGCACCATTTAGTTTAGGGTACTCTTGGGAACACCTTCCAAGCGCCCCTCTATTGACTAGACCATCATACATGTGTGTGTATATAAATGTATGTGAGCAATCCTTTCACAAAATACATTAAGGCCACACATGTTCATACATTAATGCATTAGTGTATTTATGAGAAATCCTTTCATATAAACACATTATGATACTATGCACATTCATAACATAACCATGCATTCATATTCATGTACATAGAAAACCAAACCTAGGAACTATACTATCAAGGCACACATGTGCAATGCATAGACAAGGTCCCATACACTATCCCATACTAGTACACCTATCAAGTCATCCTAGTTAATGATACATTACATACTTCATAGATACATATGCTTTACATGCATAGTAGTAGACATGAGTGCATATGAGAATATCATTTCATTTAACACCATGAACCTATACTACTTGTAAGCATACATAATGTGTGAGTGTGTGTACATTGGTCGACATGATCACCTAATGCCTATCAATAACATTGAGGCAGCCACTCTCTTAGGACAACAATGTACCTTCAAGCATAGACCACAGAACATATAATAGCATAAGAGACAAGAAAACATAATATTACTTTCAAGACTCCTCACCTTAGCTATTCACACATTCATATAGGGGTACATAGGTAAGGGATTATTAATCATTATAACTCATCAATGGCAGAACCTAAACCAACCCTAACATAACCATTCACGTGCTCATAACATTAGCAATACAACCTGGATCATAGTTAGAATAGGAAACTAGGCATAGGCTTCACATAGTGTGATCATCATAACCACACACTCATATAACATCAAGTAGACTTCAAGGTCACACACACACACACACACATATATATATATATATATATATTGTCAATAAGTAAACAACGCCACCATAAGTGGACCATACCACACAATGCCATACAAGGCTTCATCAACTAACAATTCTATAGAAAACTAGATGAATAGAGTAGATCTTACCAATTCATCAACCTTTGATCATCATTAATCAATACTCATATTTCCTCAACAATCCATATCTAGAGCAGTAGCTTAATTTACACTAACATAATCGAAATCATGCATCAATCATAACAGGATCAAGATCATATCAAGTACACTACATCATCAATCTATAGAATGTGAAGGAATATAGATCATCCTTACCAAAAGTCTCTTGCTTTGATCATCAATGGTTTATACACACAATTCATCAATAATATCAATATACGGAAGTATCTACAAGTATCTTTACATAAACGAACTCCTACAATCATGCACTATACAGTCGAGATTACAGTGAATATTATGCATTAACAATTGATAGGAAGTAGAGATCAAGTATTCAAGCATCAATCCATATTGGACTAACAAAACATAATTCAATATAACATTACATCATATACAGTAGCTAACCATCACTTTAACATAATTGAATCACATTATAATCCTCCTAACATCAAGATCATAATAACCCATACATAGGCTAAAATGAGAGTTTGAAGGAAGCATGGGTTCATCATGCAATTGGATTAATTCACGTTACAATAAATACATTAAAATCAATTCATCATGAGGAAGCCTTTGAAAACGTTTTGAGAAAGAATCCATGGCTAGATTGCAAGATAAGAGGTTTGATCATATTTTCTCTTTGAAAAATTTGCGAAGAACTCTCTAGGTGTATGGTTATCTAGAGATGAATGATCACCATACCTCATTGTAGAAGAAAACCACTGAAAATTTATAAAGAAATCTTGGGAATCCATCACCATGGCTGTTCTTGAGCTTTATCTCCAATGGAGGTTTCTAGAGAGGATATTTTGGGAGAGGGAGGTCTAATTCTGAATCATGGATTGGGAATGGGGTTGTCACGTTTTTAACAACTTAATATACCCAAAAATAACCAACTTAACCACCTAGGGTCAGGTTAGGACGTGGGGTGAATTTCCCATTCACCCCTTAATGAAAATAGTGTGCATGACAGTTGTTGCAGCATGCATCGACGGACCCATTGACGCCTAGTAGGTCCATCGATGGACCGTACTGCAGGCTGTTGTTTGGTTTTGGGGCTTGTCAACTGACTTGATACTTTAACAGGATAAGTCCTGAATGACGCCCCCCCCCCTCCAATTGATGGGGCGTAAGGCAACTGACGAGGCATAATTAGGCTCCGTCGATTGACACTGCCAAGGCAATGTCTTGACAAGACCTTGGGGATTTGTACCCGGACGTTTCCATAGTAAAAATACACCTTAACGTTTCAAGGACCTTCCACAATAGTTTCATCATCAAAAAACACTTGCTACACATTCAAACATGCGAGGCACACTCAAGTCACACATGCACGTCTCAAGGGCTAACTTTTGAACGTCTTGGACGTTCTTGGACGTTTGACTTAAAATACCTACAAATCAATCATGCATACTCTAAAACACTTATTTAACATGTTAACAAGCTTATAGGAAAATGTGAGGCTCTAGACACCCTAACTCATTTTGGGGGTCTTACACTTCTTTAACAGGAACTACAAACCCTTCAAGTTGTTCCATGTAATTTTCTTCCTCCAACTCTCCATTTAAGAAGTCTATCTTTACATCCATTTGGTGGATTTTAATATCATGCATTGCCTCTAGTGCTATTAATATCCTACTTGATGTTATCCGTGTTACTGGAGAGTATGTGTTAAAGTAGTCCAAACCTTCCTTTGGTCTGTATCCTTTGACTACAAATCTAGCCTTATATTTGTCAATAGTCCCATCACGTTTCATATTTTCCTTTTTAAGATTCACTTTGATCCTAAAGGTTTATTTCCTGAAGGAAGATCAGTCAATTCCCAAGTATGATTACTTAGATTGATTCGATCTCACTATTGATTGTTTCTTTCCAATAAGTTGACTCAAACAAAGTGGTTTTAATGTTTGAGGCTCATTTTTAAGCAATAGTGCCACAAAAATCTAGTCCGAAAGAAGTAGGTTTCCGTTGTCGTGTGCTACGCCTATGATCCTCACTAGGTAGTGTATTTTCCGTTGATTCTTACCGTTGTCGTTTAAGTCTTTAACTTATCGACTAACATCTGGTTTTATGCAGCTAAATGTGTACAAAGAACTCTATGCTGTCTGGCTCAATTATCATATTAACATGAATCTCAAGGTTATCAGATTTGTGAACCGGAAACCGGCAGGCCTTACATTTGACGGCATATCCAATAAATACACAATCCACAGTTTTGGGTCTAATTTTCACCCTCTTGGGTAAATGAATCTCTACATTTGCAAGACACCCCCACGCTTCGAAATATTTAAAGTTGGGTTTCCTTCCTTTCCACAACTAATATGGAATTGATTGCATTTTTCTAGGGGATACCCTATTTAGTATCTTATTAGCTGTAAGGATGGCTTACCCCCAAAGGTTTTGCGGTGAACTAGAACTGATTATCAAGGAATTCATCATTTCCTTTACTGTTTTGTTCTTCAGTTCCACCAAACCATTTGATTGTGGTGTATAAGGTGCAGTAGTTTGATGAATAATACCATATTCCAAACATATCTCTGCAAACGAAGATCCGTATTCTCCACCCCTATCACTACGAATCATTTTTATCTTTAGATTCAATTGGTTATCAACTTCACTTTTGTATTGCTTAAATGCATCAATTGATCATCCTTATTATTAAGAAAAAATACATAACAAAATCGAGTACAATCATCAATAAAAGTTATAAAATACTTTTCCCCATCACGAATAGTGTTGACTTCATATCACATATATTTGTGTGAATTAGGTCTAAATGTTTTTAAATTTCTTTCAACAGACTTCTAAGGTTATTTAACAAACTTACTTTCCACACAAAATTCGCATTTTGATTTATCGCATTTAAAATCAGGCAATACTTCTAGAGTAACCAAATTTCACAAGGCTTAGTAATTTACATGTTCCAAACGGGCATGCAATATCTCATTTGACTCCAATAAGTAAACAAAAATAGAATTCTTATTAATTTTGTCAACAACTGTTACATTTAGTTTGAAAAGACCCTCATTCAGGTAGCCTTTTTCCTATGAACATCTCATACTTATTTATTACAACTTTTTCACTAACTAGGACACACTTAAACCCGTTCTTAACGAGTTGTTCAGCAGAAACTAAATTCTTCCAAATAGTAGGGATATGCAGAACACTGTTCAAAGTCAACACCTTGTCGGATGTCATTTTCAACATTACTTTCTCAGTTCCTGCAATCTTTGTTGTTGTTGTGTTTCCCATGTACAAATTTTCATTGTACTCATCAGGAAGGTACGTTGCAAAGACTTCATTCGCAGAACAAATATGTTGAGTAGCACCTGAGTCGAGAAACCACTACTTGGGATTTCCAACGAAGTTACACACCGAGATCATTGCACACAAGTCATCTGCAATTTCCATATCTTTCACGATGTTCGCTTGACTTTTTCCTTTGTGTTTTCTTTGTACTTTCTTTGAGCACGACAGTCAGTAGACATATGACCAACCTTAGCACAATTATAACAGTTGCCTTTGAATTTCTTCTTGGCCTGTTGTGACTTTTGTCCGTTGGACTTCTTTTTTTTCTTGTCTTTGGTTAGAGCTTCATCAACAATATTAAGTCCAATGATTGTTGAACTCTTACGAGACTTCTTTTCGGTGGTTTGTTATCATCCTCAATCATGAGTCGAATTACAAGATCTTCAAGTTGCATATAATTTCACTTGTGCTTTAGGTAATTCTTGATGTTGTTCCACAAAAGAAGTAACTTATCGATTATTGCATCCACTTCAAAATATTCATTTATTACCATATCTTCAACAATAAGATCATGGAAAATAAGTTAATGTTTTTGCACTTGTGATCCAACGGTTTTACTATATACCATTTTATAGTCTAAAAATTTTGTGACCACAAACTTTTTCAAACATGCATCTTTTGTCTTATATTTCTTCTCAAGTGCATCCCACAATTCTTTCAAAGTTGTCACTGCAATTTAGACATTATACAAGTTATCCTCTAAAACACTCAGAATGTAGCCTTTACATAGGAAGTCTACTATTTTCATGCTTCAATAATCATGAATTTTTCTCTGTCTAGTATTTTACTAGTAGGCACTGGAGTTTCTTCATTGGTCAATTTCTGCAAACCAAGAGTGGTAAGCAAGAAAAATATTCGTTGTTGTCATCCTTTAAAACTCACACCAAAGAATTTGGCTGGTTTCTCTGTTGGTGGTACATCAATTTGGATTGGTGCAGCAATAATCACTGTAACATTATTGTTTTCCATTTCTTATAAACAAAATTGATACATATTAAACAAGCAATAACTTAAAATTGCAGACTTATATGAGTATAAAACCATGAAGGTTTTTTTTCTCCACAAAAAAACATAGAATAATATAATAAAAAAATTCCTTAAGATTATTGCCTATTTCTGTTTCAAAACAGAATTACTAATTCCAGGAACATTTTGCAAAAACACGAAGTTAGAAAAGTTTAATGAACCAGTAAGAAAGATGAATAGAAATTAATTGACAAAAATCTAACGTTGGAATATGTCCTCCCAAGATAGAATGATCTCAATCGCTAGCGTATTGATACCCAAAACTCTGGTTTCAGAGAAACACTAAACAACAGTAAAGTACATGAAGAAACTTTTGTGCAGAAAAAAGTCTTAAGAGGCAAGAGGAACTAGTTCGGAAAGGTTTCAACCCTTTCAGAATTGACACGACCATTTATGAAAGTTGGAGCCTTTCAAACGGTAATGTTTGTTTCTGAAAGTTGAAACATTTAAGAACAGTCACTTCCAACGGCGGTAAATTCAAATAAACGGGAGATAATTTAATTAAAAAGGGTCGCGCGCAGATCCAACTATTGTCGGTCAATTAACTAAAAAATTAAAATGCTTTGGTCGTTGCGGTTAATTAACTAATTAATTGAAATGTTTTGGCCATTTAATCTATTTTGATTGATTAAAAAATTAATTAACTAAAGAAATAATTAAACTTTATCTAAAAAATAATCTGTCGATCATTTTCTAAAGCCAAAGCCGAAGTCGAGCCGAGCGACAACGACGATGGCGTGAGGGGGTCCCTCTTTCCAACCCTTTTAACAATTAATAGGAGTGTTTCTATATTTAAACTCTCCTATTTTTCATTACACCGCCGATGAAGGACAAATGTTTTTTCATTAAAGCATAAGAGGACTTTTTAAATTCCACTTTTCAAATTCCTCTTCTTTTCATCTTTCTCTACATTTTCCATTTACTCTTGCCACATACCCAACACGCCCAAACTATCCCAGTCGTCCGTCCCCCTTTCCTCTTTCAAAATGGGTTGAAATTTCAGAAGAAAGGTGTCGCCCATTAATGCTGAAAGATTTTAGAAATTCAATTTGGTGGTTCTTTTCTTATCCGAAAAAAACTCCCACTTGTTCCTCCAATTTCTGCCCAAATTATTCTATAAATACCCTCATATTTCTCTTTGTAAAGGGCTGAAATTTCTCTGAACGAATTTTATATTTATGAATTTTTAGACAGTTCTTTTCTTTTAATTCATAGAAGCAAGAGGTTTCTTGTTCAAAGGTTAGCTCCAAATTCTTGGTTGGCTGTTCGAGCTCCGAAGTTGTTGGTGGAAGAATCGTTGCTCCTCTACTTGTTTGTCTTCAGTTCAGCTGCCCGGAAAAAGGTAATAGTTCCTCCTTCCCCCATGTTTTATTTCGATTCTAATTATTATGCAATAAGCCTATCTCTGTTGGGTTTTTTCTTCGTTTCGTTCTGACTCGATTTGAATATGAGTATTAGTTGGATTTATTGTTAGAATCTCTGCTGCTTTTGTTATATTCATGCTCTGTCTTGATCCAAAGTCCAGACCGATTACCGTTTTAAGCTTTAACCTCTGTGTCGTTTTGACTTGTGTGTTCATCTTGCTCTAACTCTCTTGTATATTTGTTCTCAAGCACCAGTGAAGTATTCGTGATATCTTAGTTTGGTCTTTATACTCATTAATTCGATATTATTTTTTGGGGCTATAAGCAAGCAGAGCCTATCTTTGGTTTTGTTCGAGCAGTTTACTGCTATGTGGTTTCAATTTCGAATTTTTATAGGCTGCTTTTATGTTACTGTTACAATGCATAATTTTACTAAAGTCCATCTTTCTTTGTTTAGTGGTAATTTTCTGCCTTTGTGTGATTTGGCAGTATCAATATCTTGGAGACTTGGACATGACATGTGTGTTTTAGCATAATTACTGCCTAACAAAACCTTTGCCGTGTTTACTCGTTTGAATGTGATAATAATTTCTTCTATAAATGATTTGGCTGGCTGCTGTTTTTAAATTTCTTGTCCTTTAGCATGATCGATTGGCTTCATTAGGCTCCATTGGTGGAGTAACTTTTAAATATAGAATAAGGTGTATTATTTGTTTATTATGCATCATGTTTTTTTGGGGAAAATTACGCGGTTAAGCAAATTTATACTACTTAATTACTCATCATAGCTATAGGTTGCTATAGTTGCCACTCACGACTAACATTATACATTTATTACGTGGGCTGACTTCGAATTTGTATGACTAACAACATTTGTATATGTATAATTCGCCAGAATAGCCAAATACATAAGTATATTATACAATTATCTAATCGATATACACATACAATTCACCTCTCTCCTACTCGCTCGCCTCTCTCCTACTCGCTCGCCTCTCTCCTCCCTCTCCCAATCTCACTCACCTCTCTCCTCTCTCTCCCAATCTCGCTTTCCATATATACAAATGCATATGTATAATATACAATTATCTAACCGATATACATATACAATTAAACTCTCTCTTCTCTCTGCACTCTCTCGCTCACCTCTCTCCCAATCTCGCTCGCCTCTCCTCTCTCTCCCAATCTCTCTTGCCATATACACAAATAAATGTGTCTAATATACAATTATCTAACCGATATACATATACAATTCACTTCTCTCCTACTTTTTGCCCTCTCTCTCTCTTCTCTCCTCTCTCTCCAAGTCTCACTCGCCTCTCTCCTCCCTATAACATGTAGCTAGGAATTGTAATTATCAAACTATAGCTATAAAGAGCAATTAGACTATTTTTTAGTGGCTATGTGTACATGTTGCTGTTAAGCATTCTAGCAGTGTTTGGTTAATTTTTCTTCTTTATTAAGTTAGTTTAGTTTTTTTTTTTTTTTGTCTCAAAGTCACTTGTTGCTTTTGGGTTCAGTAGTTGGGTTGGTTATTTTTCTTGGTTTTTGACTTTCTTAGTTGATTTTTCATTTCAATTGATCTGTGTTTTGTTTAAGTCATGTCTCATTTGTTTTATCATTTCTAATGCTAATTCTTTTCTCTTTATTTTGTTGTATGAACCCACTTCGAGTCCATGATGCATTTTTCTTCCTTTGCATTCCCGAATGGAGCCATAAAGGCTCAAATCTCTTTTCGTCATCGAGTTAGCCATTATAGGGTATACGGGAAAGAAATGTGAAAATACAGGAGGCTGGAAGCTGGATTTTTGGTGTCCAAAAGGCCTGAAAAACACTGATATACCTGTTGTATACACTAGTATGCAATCAAAAAGTACAGTAGAAATTCAAAATGCAGAAATACAGATCGAGAAAGGCAGAAATATAAAATTAAAATAAAAGACAGGTTTCGAAAAGCCCAAAAAACGCATTAGATACAAGTCATACAACAGTATACATCAAATGTATACCATATTTTCAAGAGAAATGTCATATAGTCCTATTAAAAATTGCTGCAGAATTATTTATTGGCTATTGTATGGACTAACTTTTCTCTAATTTAATTTTGGTTTGACTTAACTAATTTCCCAAAGATAGTCATTTCTCTTTCATATTCAAAAAAATATAGTGACTTTTATATTCAATAATTTGCTTTATTTTTATTACTAGTAAAATAACCCGCTTATTAGAGAATTTATATACATTAAACTAAAACATTATATGGAAAATCAAAATGATTACATCTTATCATTTTTTTATCCTTAGATAATAAGCATAACTTAATGATTGTAAAAATAAATACCAGTAAGTCAGGGTGTCAGTAAGCCAATCAACATGAGCAAAGCATACAAATATTTAATTGTGAAGAAGAATAAGAGGTTCAGAATTTTCTTTGTTCCAAAATGAGAGAAAATACCTCTATTTATAAACAACAAAGGATAATGTTTACAAATATTTATTGTGCCTTGTCAAAAAGGTTATAACTATTTCGTAAAGTTGCAACCCTTCGAAAATGTCACAACCTTCCGTAAAAGTCGCAACTCTTAATTAATGTCGCAACTTTTCATAAATGTTATAATTTTTCGGCAATGTTGCAACTTTTCATAAATGTTACAACTTATCATAAACCTTGCAATTTTTCATAAAAGTCGCAACACTTCATTAAAGTTACAATTTTTCATAAAAGTTAAATATTTTCATAAAAGTCACAACTTTCATGAAAGGAAAAGGCTAATTTTGAAAATAAAATAAATTTAAAGAGAATCCTGGCTTGTGGTGGTGCCACGTAGGCGACCCTACGGTTCTCCTTTATTTATATACTAGGTAATTTACCTGCGCTTCGCGCTGGCATAAGAAATCTTTCTAACCTTTTGAACAACTTTATCAATGATTAACTGTTATTAAAAAAAAAAAAGGTAAAATTTTGTAGGTTTTTAGAACATTTTAGCAAAAATACATGATTTGACATTATCTCATGTCTCAATAATTTTAAATATACAATTAATGATAAAAATATCTTGATATCTAATTATTTTTATCTTTAGATAATTTATCATATTATATGTTTGATGATATAATTTTCTTGTAAAACTTGAGTTATGTTTTTATATAGAGATTAAGAATCACTTTTTTTTATACATGAAAATATAGAATCTGATTATTTTATGGTTATCATAATTCCTTGAGTAAAAAAATTTATGTGAAAGTTTTTTATAATCAATAGTAGTTATAAATAAGTTATATCCGTTAAAAACTGTACACCACAACAACATAAATAATATTCCTTAGAGACAATTTACTTGTCTGAGTTAAAATATTCCCCACTTTTCATTATTATTACTTTGTTATTCTAAGAAAAATTTATAAAATGAGAAAAATATATTTGGAACAACAACAAAATAAGGTTGTTGATAAACTGCGGAAGGCCCTTCCGGATTCTTCATCAATGCAACTTTAAGACTTTTTAGGAATTTTTATGTATGTTGTATTATGAAAGTACACAGATTAAAATGTTGCATTCTAGACTCATGTTAAAGAAACATTATCGAACATTAAAAAATTAAAAATGAGTCTAACCTAGATATTTATGTAAGGGGCGGAGCTACCCTTGCCCGAAGGGGTTCAAGCGACACCCCTCCATCGGAAAATTACGTCGTATACACGTAAGTCAAATTCTGATTAAATACCTATATATATTTAAATTGACACTTCTGAACCAAGTTGAATTGTTGGTTTAGCGGTTCAGGGGCCACCATATTTTTTCTTGACATTTGACCCAGACGTCCCGTGTTCAAACCTTGCTGAAGCCAATTCTTTTTAAAAAGGCTTCAACAATTTTTTTAACTCTTTATATCTGTAACTTTTTTGTCTTCACTTTTTACATAGCTAAACGTTTTTTTCCTTTAATTTTTAAACCAATGACTTAAATTAACTTTAGTTTAATATTATATTTTTTAAAAGAAAAAACACAATTTAGGGATTTAAAGTCTAGGGATTAAACAAATCTCCAATTTCAAAATCAAAAGTTATGAAGAGGAAGAGTCCAAAAACAACGTCTTTGTTCGCTAACTGCTTCGTGCGGTCGTCTTCATACTTCAATCGCCATTGCTCGGTGTCAATCTACGTCGTGGTCATGACAACGGTAAGTTCCTACTTTTCTACACCTTGTATTTTTATTTTCCTCGTCCAATTTGTTGATGTCTTGTTGATATTATCATCATCTTCTTCTCTTTTTTTTTTCAAGTTTGTTGATAAATCTTGTTGTTGACTTGCTGCCATCGTAATGCTCTATTTATATTTACTTGTTTTTTTTAGGATTGATTTATTGTTTGCAATTATATATTTTTCTTTTGAAATTTTTGTTTTACATTCAGTATCAAAAATCAGTGAAGATTTTTTTTTTCAAGTACCAAAATCAAATTTGACTTCTAATAGTCCAGTTACACGGGAAGAAAATGCCAACCAATCAGAAGTACCACTCCATTCTTTTCAAAGACAAGAAATAGATTTAAATTTTTTAGAATTTGATCCGGCGAAAAGAACTCCAATCTTAAATTATCATCCAAATGATCGTGATGTAATTAGAAGAGCATATCTCCGACAAGTTCCTTGTCAACCTGAGAATCATATTTTTCCTCAAACAGATTTTTATGGAGATATGCGTCGTTTTAATCCTGAATGGTTTAAACAGTATCATGATTGGTCGGAATATAGTGTATGTAACGATGCAGCATATTGTTTGAATTGTTATTTGTTTAAAGATGATAACATTCATCAAGGTGGAGGTGAAGTATTTTCTACGGTAGGATTTAAGAGTTGGAATAAGAAGAAAAGTTTTAAGCAACATATTGGTGGGCCGAATAGCACTGATAATCAGGAAAAAAAAAGAAAAGTGAAGATCTAATGCGACAACAACAGTCTATTATATCTGCATTTGAGAGACAATCTGATCAAGTTAAGCATGAGCATTGACTTCGCTTGTCTTCCTCAATTGATGTAATAAGACTTCTTTTGAATCAAGAATTTGCATATTGGGGTCACGATGAATCTAAATCATCACTTAATAGAGGTAATTTTCTTGAAATTCTTTCATGGTATGCGAAACATTTGTGATAAAATTGATGATTATGTATTGGAACATGCTTCCCAGAATGACCAAATGACTTCTCCAATTATTCAAAAAGATATTGTGACTGCATGTAAGATAGAAACCATCAAAGCTATTATTCAAGAATTAAATGGTGATTATTTTGCTTTATTGGTTGATGAATCTTTTGATGTGTCGCGTAAGGAGCAAATAACTACCGTTTTACGATATGTTGATCGAATGAGATTTTTGATGGAGTGATTGATTGATATTGTACATGTTCGAGATCCAAGTGCTTTATCTTTTTAAAGGGGGAAATTGTCAATGTACTTGCTCAACATTCATTGAGTCTATCCTATGTGCGCGGACAATGTTATGATGGGGCAAGTAATATGCAAGGCGAGATGAATGGCCTTAAAATGTTGATTAGGCAAGAAAGTGTCTCAGCTCACACTATTCATTGTTTTGCTCATCAACTTCAATCTCTAGTTGCGGTTTCTAAAAGATGTATTCAAGTGGGAGAGCTTGTATTATTGGTTTCAAATGTTTTGAATGTGTTGGGAGCTTCTTTTAAGCGTATGGATGAATTTCGAGATTCTAAAAAAAAAAAAAGAATTCAAGAGGCACTAGATATGGGTGAGCTTACAACCGGCACCGGCTTGCATCAAGAACTTGGTATTATAAGAGCCGGTGATACTCGTTGGGAATCTCACTACAAATCTTTTAGCAACTTTATTCTTATGTTTGGATCTATTGTTGATGTTCTTGATGCACTTGTTGATGATGCATATTCTACAGATGAAAGAGCTAAGGCTACTGGATATATCGAAGCTTGTCAAACATTTAAGATTGCTTTTATGTTTCACTTGATGAGAGATATCTTAGGTATAACAAATGAGCTCAATAAATCCTTACAAAAGAAAGAACAAGATATTCCAAATGCTACACTACTAGTTGAAGTAGCAAAGAGAAGATTGCAAATGCTAAGAGATGATGGATGGGATGCACTTATTGATAAGGTATCTACATTTTGTATCAAGTATAACATTTTGTTGCCTAAATTTGATGAGCCAAATGTTAATTCTGGAAGATCAAGGCGTAAACTTGTTGACTACACGGTCTTACATCATTATCGTTTTGAAGTATTTTGTAAGATTATTTATTGGCAGCTTCAAGAACTCAATGATCGTTTTAATGAGGTGACTACTGATATGCTTCATTGAGTTGCTTGTTTGAATCCAGTTGACTCATTTTCTAATTTTAACATCGACAAAATAATGAGAATGGCCAAGTTATATCCTTATGACTTTGATGATTTTAGTATGAATGCTCTTGAGAATCAACTTGCCACTTACATTATTGATGTTCGTGATATGGATGAAAGGTTCTCCAATCTTATTGGACTTGGTGATCTCTCAAGAAAATTAGTTGAGATAAAGAAGAACTTAAACTTTCCTCTTGTATTCCGCTTAGTGAAATTTCCTTGGCTTTTACCAGTTGCCACTGCATCGTTGAAAGAGTTTTTTCGGCAATGAAATTTATTAAGAATGTCCTACGGAATCGGATGAATGATAGCTTTTGAGCAGTTTTCTAGTTCCTTACGTAGAAAAAGATGTATCTATTAATATTTCTAATGATGCTATTGTAAAAATATTTCAAGAGATGAAACCGCGTCGAGTGCGATTGTAATAATGTAATTATGTTTTGCTTTTATTAGTAAAAATTTTTTGTTGATTTTTGTGTGTGCATACTACTTTATAATTCGACACCCCTCAATCTAAATCGTTGCTCCGCCACTGTGATTGTTGCATTATGAAAGTACACATTGATTAAAAATGAGTCTAACCTAAATAATATTTATGAATGATTTTTGCATTATGAAAGTACACATTGATTAAAATGTTGTATTCTAGACTCATGTTAAAGAAACATTCTCGAAGATTAGAAAAATTAAAAATGAGACTAACCTAGATAATTTCAACGCTCAGCAATGACTTGGGACATGAAGGACAACAAATCTATGTTAATACACATATCTTTTGTAGCTTAAAATATTACATTTATTTAGAGTAGGTTATATTTCATATTTTTCAAATTAAGCTTAACTAAAATAGTCATATCTTAAGTCAAAAATATTTAGAAGAGTTGAATGAGAAAGGAAAAAAAATATTAAAAGGACGAAGATCTTTGTCATAGTGAGATTATATACATATCAAATAAAAAATAATCAATACAATTTTAAGGAGACAACAAAAGAGCGAGAAAAAACATACATTAAATGGAGTAAACTATGAGATATCCAATGATGATAAAAAATCATTCTAACATGAAAAGTTCCTTTGTTTTGAAATAAGATACCTCAAAACATTGACTAACACTTCAATCAACTTTCAATCATTAAAGTACTCATGATATCCACTAATAAATTTAGTACATGTAGACAACAACATAAAAATAAAAAAATATGGGCATGCATAGTTATTAACTCTCAGAGGTTTTTCTGAAGAACACAAAATCACATCCTTGTTTGTGAAGGAGACGTTGTTGATGAAGAAATTTGAGATTCGTAAGGGCTTTTTTTAATGTACCTTCAATAATTTCAGTAGAGAAAACTTGCTTGAATATTCAATTAACATTTGTGATTTAATTTGTACTAACAAATACTTATAACAATAACTTTAAATAAACAACAAAGTGTAAAACATATATGCAAAAACAACAATTAATAATATAAGCATAAACTGATGATTGTAAAAAAAATATTAGGATATGCAACAATGGAATGAAACAGAATGAAAAAAGTCGAGCCCACAATGCAAAATATATTCCTATATTTATAGACAACAAAGGGTAGTGTAAAAAAATTGATTGTTTTGTCTTATCGGCAAGTTCACAACTCTTTGGAAAAGTTATCACCCTTCGGAAAGGTCTCAACATTTCATAAAATTCACAACTCTTCATAAAGTCACAACTTTTCCTAAAAGTCACAACCTTTCATGAAAAAAGTTACAACATTTCATAAAAAGTCACAATTTTTCGTGAAAGTCATAACTTTTCATGAAAGAGGAAGGCTAGTTTCAGAAATAAAATAAATATAAAGAGAATCCTGGCTTGTGATGACGCCACGTAGGCATGCCTAGGGTTCTCTATTATATATATATATATATATATATATATATATGATTAGTCTTGTCAATACTTCAGTTGTTCCCCCTAGAAGATTTTCCTTTAGTTTTCCCCCTTAATATTAATATAAAAAGATGAATTTCTTTTATTTAGTTAAAATTTTGAATGTTAGATGAAAAGTCATTTTAGTCAATTCGCCGATCAACCGAAGTTAGCAGACATTCTGAGGGCCTAACACCTTCTCGGAATGTCATTGAACTTCGAACCCTTTTATTGTCAATTGATTTTATCTGTTTAAGTCTTTTGAACATTTCTGGATATTTATAGAAAAAATCTAGTGGCGACTCTAATCTTTTTGGAAATTCGATTTCTCTTGCATGATAAGGTTAATTGATTTTTCGAAAACAACTCCATTTTTGTTTTATTTTTTTGAGTAAATCATGAACAATTTCTTTAAGCAAACACTTTCACCTTCATACTTCTTAGGGATATTCTCCTCCATTATATCCCACACGCCAACAGGAACATCGCACTCATTCTCCAAACTTTTGGCCTCATCCAACGTCCAGTATCGCAGAATGTACTGAAATGTCTCAAAAAATGGAATCATCCACTTTTCTACAATAACCTCATCACGTGTAATCTTTTTCTTGATCTTTCAGGGGGTTTTCAAATCAATTTTTGTGGGATGGTTTATGTCTCTTATCTAAATTAGTTCTAGGTCACTACTTGTGGAGTGTTGTAATGTTTGGGAGCTTCTTTTTTAGCTTTTCATGGAAAGAAATTGTAAAAGAATGTCTTCTTAAGGATAGCAAAGACTTTTTATCACACATTGAAGAACTTGTTGGAAGGCTATATTAAAAAAAAAAAAAGAGGTCGTAACACTCTATTTATAACAGTAAAATTAGGTTTAATTATTATTCCAACCTTCAGTGGGAACATAGAATTCTCGGTGGTATTTTTTATTGACCGCCTTAATTTTATTCCAAAAAAGATTTTATTAATTATTGAGTTACCTAATTATCCAGATTTTTATATTTAAAGTTTTTCCTTTTATATCTCTCTCTTTATATTGACAAATGTATTTTTTTCACTCCTTAAATATTTATTTCTTCACACGAAAAATTGGACATTTGATCTTCCTCACACATTTTTTTTACATTTTCTTCAGTGATTAATTCAGACTTTTATTTTAATGAGCCAATTTATTTATATGTTTCACTAATTTTCTTATAAAATTTATTATAGATGCCACCATTTTCTTAACAAATACAAAAACTAAATTATTGTATAGCCGCAAAAAAATAATTCTTTTTATTTACACTAAAGAATGAAAGAAAAAATTAAGAGACTCAAATAATAATAATAAACAAAGTAGTCAAAAAATAATTTATGCATGAAAAAGATTAAAACACAACTTGAACTTTACTAGAATAATTACATTTAACCCCACATGTTTTTTTAAAAAATAATTAAACGAAAAAATAATATTTTAAAACTAATTTTTTCACTTCCGTTATGTGAGCTTCTTTTGTAACGGTAGGGATATATGTGAGTCATTTATGTAACGTTAAGGGTATATGAGGCACTTTCATAATAAGAGGTATACAAGATATAAATGACAAAGTTGAGGGGTATATCAGACCGTTTTTACTTTGCCAAAAAACTTTAGATAATTATCCAATTAAAATTATACCATATATGATGTAGTCAGTGTAGATAATTTATGTTTATTTTCCAGTTTCATGATTTTTATCCTTGTTTTCGAACACGTGCACATGTATTTCATGCTTATTAATAAAATCACACTGAAAATATTATAATACGATTGTGATGAATTACATCAAATTTGAAGAGACCAAAACAATCTCATATCCATGACGAATAATGAGCCTATTCAATCGATATTGTCATTACAAGGCACAAATCATGACCTTTTGTCAGTGTGTTAAAGAACTTACCAGACACAAAAATGTTGTCAAACAGGAGCTAAACCTTTAGAATCTGTTGATAAAGTGTTTGTTCTTGTTCCCTCACTTGAGCTCTGGTTTCTACTATTATAGATATTGACTTTTTTTAATGATATTTCCAGAGTTCATACTAACAAAAGATGGGAGGAAACTAGATTTGTTTCCTTTGATGTCGAAGATGGTTTAACTTATGGTGTGAAAGATTGCACACTAAACAGAGCAAGCTGAGAGTTCCCCTCGAGAATGTCTTGGCTGAACTAGCCAAACCTAGAAGGGAAGCATAAATGACTCCAGAAAAGTGTAACACCTCCTATATTTTCTATGCTAAGGCCTGAAATGTTCTTCAGTTGCGTATAACGTCGTATCGGGTGATTCATAAATTTTCCATAGGTGTTAAGGTCTATTATCTAGTATGGGAATGAATTTTGATACGAATTAAGGTCACAAAAATCCTCTAGCACATAGTTGAGTTGTAAGATTTTTTATCAATTGAATTTTGATCTAAAGTTCTACTTAGGTAAATTTCCAACGATCACATCTCTTAGCACATAATAACCAATCAAATTGAGTCCTTTTTTCAAACTCCACCAAGTTTGCCTCATTTCTAGACCAAAGTAAAACATTATGAATATTTTACTAGAGACTACCACAACAGTGTTTTCTGAGTGAGTGAACTACAAAACCCTTTTATGGGTCGTAATTTGGGGTCCAATTCCTATAGACCCATCTACGGGTGTTACCATAGTTAGAGCATTTAAAATGGGCTTGACCAGCTTGGCCAGTCCAACCCAACCCTTGAATTATGTTGGGTTGGGCTTAATATTTTTGCCCATTTATGAACTGGGCTTTTTTTTCCAGCCTCATTTGGCCCGCTAACCTCGCGGTCCAACCCTCAAGCCTGAGAGGCTAACCCATGGTCTATGACTATTTAAAAATATTTATAAATATATTTTTAGTTTTGATTTATTTGTAATGCTTTATCAGTATATATTTTTGAAAATAAAAAATCAAGTCTATTAAACTAGCCAATTGTTTTATGAGGAATGGTGGAATAATCAACATTTTTCAGCTAAATCTTACGTTGACGATTATGTGTTTTTGTAAGTTTTCACTGAAGTGCCTGATTCATAAATGTATTTTTAGAAGTATTCACCAAAGTGTGTGATATTTGTATGTATTGATGTCGTGTTCATAGATATCAAATCAATGTGCGATACTCTTAGATACTCTTTCTAAAGAGTAATATAGTTCATTTTGGGTTGAATGGTCAACCCGTAACAACACATGGCCCACTTAGGGTTAGGTTGGGTTGATATTTTATAAGCCCTTTAATTAAAATAGTCATCCCGTCCCAACTCATATAAATATCTAGCCCGTTAGGGTTGGATTGGGTTGGGTTGAGCCAACCAATTTTGACAGCTCTACATAGAATGAACCTTTTATCCTTAAAACTTCAATATGAATTCCATGGATGGGATCTACGACATGTAGATCAAAAAATAAAGTGTAGATTGTCACATTCGGGTTTACCCCCTAGATGTAACCGGCATCGTCGTCCTCTTTGAGGACTAAGACTATTCTCTTAGCTTACATCATTATATTCAAAGGTCAAATTTAGCGGAAAATTTGAAACTTTTTATTACTTCCACTTAGAGGTTTACATAGACCTCTACATACACATAACATATATATATATATATATATCGAGTATACATAGACCCTTCGTATAGGAAGGTTACATAGCCTTCTACTTTTATTGCACATATATATATATATAGAAAATCTCATAGTCATAGTAGTCGTCTCATCTCATAACCATCTACTAAGAGTATATCAAATTCGGGCTAGCCCATACATCAATCCAATAAGACCACATATAGGTCATACAAATGTATAGTACTCAACTGAAAAGAAAGAAACGAAAGAGTCTTAAACTCATAACAACTCCATAAGCTAGATAGTGGCATTGCCCTCAGAAATTGAGGACCTACCCTACTTGGATGAATAAGAGACCCAAGCCTTTTTCAAGTCGCCTTCCAAAACACTTCAACGACCGGAACCTAAAATGTTGGGGAAAAGGAAGAAATGAGGTTAGTACGCCACTTGTACTAAGTATGAGACCATATGCACACATACTTTGAAATCATGCTAAGAAAAAGGGACATCTCATAGAGTATGCATTTTTCATTTAAAACCTCTATGCACATTCAACAAGACCATACTTATCAATAGTGCATATTCAAAAGACCATATCAATCCATAGGACATGTTCATTAAGTCATCAACATCATCAAGTCTAATCAAGTCAACATGCATAGCCTATATTAGGTACATATTCAAGTAACTCTATCATAAAGTCATATTAACAATAAGCATGAATAAGAGTACATTTCAATATAACCAAAGCAAGAAAATTACCCATGAACCCCTATCAAGCCAACAAGTGCAATGACCAAGCAAAGCCCCATAACCTTACTCAATCAAGTAACATAACAAGAATCATGACTAACATCCTACTTCACATAACATGGCATTTAGGTATACATTTCATCTTACTTTAACAATATAAACCAATACATATTCATAAGTGAACTAATCAACATATAGTATCAACAATGTGCAAGTTCATCATATACATATCATGTAGCATTATAAGCATAATCATACATAAGAACATCCTCCTAAGACTCCCCTCAAAGCTAACTAGTGAAATGCTTAGGTAAAGTCCCATACCCCTACCTAAACTAAGTTAGACCCCTTAGATTATCTTAGTTAGAGTTCAATCATTTGGTTCATTTTACCTTTTGGGAACATCTTGCCCTAACCGACATAGACCGCATGAGCTAGTGTGGAATCCGGTATCATAAAACCCTACACCGAATGAAGGCGGACTACTTGCCAAGGTAGTACCAAAACATAATACATAGCAACAACGTGGATCCACTAGCTAGTATTCCTTTGGGGGCAACATAATTCAAGAACTAGGAGATATTGTTGGGACCCTCTTTATTCTACATGCATTATAGTCTCCAATCTCAAGAGTACATTAGTGATCCTACCTTCCCTATGTAGGAAGGGACACTCCTCACTCTAGTTCACTTGGTGCTAAGCTAGAGTCACTTTTTGAAATGTCTTTAAGCCTTTATTATCAATCATAGCTTAGTTTAGGTCATAGGGTCTAACCCTTGTATAACATCATCATCATCATAGCTCAATAAGAATTGCATGAGTATAAGTCCTTTCATTACAATTCATATAGGTGAGGTTAACACATTAACATTCATGATAAGGCACATTGGTAAATCATTCACCCTCCTTATAACATTTACATCTTAAGAAAACACCTCACAATCATAATAAAGATATTTCAATTAAACATCATACCACCCTATCAATCCTAATACAAGGCATACTCCAATATAACATCATTACTTAATCATAATTAACCACCATTTGAAGTAAAGGATAAATATCATAAGACTTACCAAGTCTCCTTCATAGTTCATCATCAAGGTCTTACCATAAACCCTCAAGTAAACCCAGTTCGGGTATACATCATCGTAAGTCAATAATCAACATGATAACAAGGCTAGAAGAATCACTATATCACAATTCAATACTAGATCATATCTTAAGACAAGATACTTAGGTCAATTCACTTCCTAACCTAGATCATCGTCTAAAGAACTAGCATGAACGAATAAAAATCACTCTAATTTGTTCATGATTAATGTAACAACATCATCTAATAGTAATTCAACCAATAACCAAATCAATTGAACCAATTACAACCTAATTCATATCAAGATCAAACCTAGGGTAAAGGGTTAAGGGTCATCATCTACAAACTAGACCAAACCATCAAGATATATCATAATTAAGTGAGAATACATGTTAATCTATTCATATTATCCAATAGAAAACATAAACAATCCAATTCATAGTATAAATTTCGAGATGGAGAAGAACCCACATGAAAACCCAACTTTTGAAAAAACTTTGAAGGAACCCATTGAGGAAAGAGGTCTCAAAGGTGAATTAGATCCCATACCTCAACGTTTGATGAAGATTTGATGGTGAAATCGTCCCTTTAAAGACCCCAAATCCATCCCCTAGCTTGTCTTCATTGGTGTCTTTCAATAGAGAGAGAAAGAAGAGAGAAGGAAGTGAGTTTTGTTTTGAGAGTTGTAATTAGACTAATGGGGTTGGGGTCTTTATATGGGGGGTTAATTAACTTAATTAGGATTCCCTAATCCCCTAACTAACCACCAAACCCCTTAATTAATTAGCTAAGACTTAACTTAAAAAGTGCAGGAAAATTGTAGTGTCACAGACGACACCACGATCGACGGATCGTGGGTTAGTCGACGGACCAGCCCTCCTCCGTGCTGCACATCCATCGTTATTTTCAGAGACTGTGCAGGTGAGGTCCTCCAACAAATTGGCTATGTGTTGATCGACGGTTGGCATCGATGCCCCGTCGATTGCACTTTCGTGGGTGCACACTGCCCAAGCAGTGTTGACTCCAACGTGGAAGGGTTCTCCTCAAGGGGCCTTGGTTGCTCCTTGGGAGTCGTACCCGGACGGTTCAACCATGAATCGACTTAAACACATGTTATCTACCCTTCCACCAATTTTCATGGATTTCCAACTCCTAAAAGCTAGTCAAATAGGCTAAGGCACACTAGTACCTCCTAGAACTAGTTTCTGGATGTCATGGACGTTCTTAGACGTTTTGGTTTCTAGACTTCCTAAATGGCTTATAAACATTATAATGGACCTTAAAACAGTGTTTATACCTCATGAAACCTAGGTTAGGCTTTAAGACACGTCTTGGATTTTTGAAGTGTTACATTATCACCCCCTTAGGAACATTCGTCCCCAAATGACACAACAAAAAATATTTAGAAGAAAGGAATAGACTCAAGACTAGCAGCCCAACCAACAACAATACAAAACAACATCAACCGTATCTTTTACACAAGGCAATTCAAAACTTCAATTACCACACATAAGGCTCAACATTACATTATGAGGAATATTCTTCTCACAACAACAAGAGCTCAACATAACATTTATTAGTCAATTATGTCAATGTTCAACTTACAACATGCTATATATCATTTCATAAAGACTCACCATATCAAAATGCACAAGATAGCTCAAAAAAGCCAAAGAGCAAAATTTCAAGTTCAAATGCACAAGTTCAAAGCTATTCAAAAATGCACATTTTGCAAGACTTCACCAAAATCAAAGCAACTTCAATTTTTAGTCATTATTATAATATTAGTAAGAACTACTAACCTTAGTTATCAAATAGATGAGGGTAACAGAACTTCATATCGGCCTCGGCCTCCCATGTTGCACCCTCAACTAGGTGATTCTTCCATAACACCTTTACGGAAGCCAACTCTTTATTCCTTAACTTCTTGAGTTGCCTATCAAGAATTTGAAACTGAACTTCCTCATAAGAGAGGTTATCCTTCACACCAAGACCCTCAATAGGAAGAATAGACTCGGGATCACCAATACACTTTATAAGCATGGAAACATGGAAAACCGGATTAACCGAAGCTAATTCACTATGAAGTTTCAATTCATAGGAAACCTTAACAACCCTTTGCAAGATTTCATAGTGACCCACATAATGAGGACTCAACTTCCCTTTCTTGCCAAATCTAACCACCCCTTTCATAGGCAAAATTTCTAAGTACACTTTATCCCCTTTTTCAAACTCCAAATCCCTTCTCCTATAATCGGCATAAGACTTTTGCCGACTATAGGCCGTTTGGAACCGGTTCCTTATGATATGAACTTTCTCCAAAGTCTTATAAATCAAATCGGGACCAAGAAGCGAAGGCTCACCCACTTCAAACCATCCAATAGAAGACCTCCACCTCCACCATACAAGGCTTCATAGGGAGCCACGGGGATGGATGAATGAAAACTATTATTAAAAGAAAACTCCACCAAAGGCAAATGCTTATCCCAATTTCCCTTGAAATCAATAATACAAGCCCTAAGCATAACTTCAAGGGTTTGAATAGTATGTGCCGCTTGACTATCCCTTTGGGGAGGAAAAGCGGTACTTAGCTTCACCTAGTACCCAACCCTTCTTGAAATAACCTCCAAAACGTAGATGTGAATTGTGCACCCCGATCCAATATGATGGATAACGGAATACCATGGTGACACACAATCTCATCTATGAAGATCCTAGCATAATCTTCTGTCGAATAAGTAGACTTGACAGGAATAAAGTGAGCGAACTTGGTCAACCTATCTACTACCACCCATATAGAGTCATATTGCCTTTGAGTCCGAGGTAAACCCACTACAAAATCCATATTGATGCCTTCCCACTTCCAAGTAGGAACTTGGATTTCTTGTAGTAAGCCACACGGCTTTTGATGTTCGGCTTTTACTTGTTGGCAATTTGGACACTTAGCAACAAAATCCGTTATGTCCTTCTTTATACCTTCCCACCAATATGTTTCCCTAAGGTCATGGTACATTTTTGTCGAACCCGGATGAATTGAGTAGCGGGACCCATGGGTTTCTTCAAGGATCCGGCTCCTCAACTCATCTACCTTGGGAACACATAATCTTCCTTGGTACCTCAAAACACCATCCCCCCTAAGGAGAATGCCTCATTAAGCTTGCCAATGACCGATTCCTTCAACTCCATCAATGATTTATCAAGGTGTTGTTTGGACTTCACCTCAACTACCAATGATGACTCAGAGTTATGATGGACCATGAATCCACCATTCGGAGAATCTTCCAACCTCACACCCAACCTATCCAACCTATGAACATCCTTCACTAGGTCTTTCTTTGCTTTTTCTATGTGTGACACACTACCCATAGTCATACGACTTAGAGCATCCGCAACCACATTGGCATTGTCGGAGTGATAGAGGACACTCATGTCGTAATCTTTCAACAATTCTAACCACCTTCTTTGTCGGAGATTCAACTCCTTTTGGGCAAACACATATTAGAGACTCTTATGGTCGATATACACATCAACATGGACACCATACAAGTAATGCCTCCATATTTTCAAGGCAAATACCACGACCGCTAATTCGAGGTCATGAGTTGGATAGTTTCTCTCATGCATCTTAAGTTGTCTAGAAGCATAGGCAATCACCTTCCCATGTCGCATAAGCACACACCCTAAAACCACTCGGGATGCGTCACAATACACAACAAAACCCTTTGTACCTCCGGTAAAGTCAACACCGGAGCGTAAGTAAGCCTATCTTTCAACATTTAGAAGCTTCTCTCACATGCCTCCGACCACTCAAATTTCTTACACTTTTGGGTCAAATGTAGTCAAGAGAGATGCAAAGGACGCAAAACCCTCCACAAACCTCCGATAATAACCCGCTAAACCCAACAAACTTCTAATGTCTATCGGAGTCAAAGGTCTAGGCCAATTTTTCACCGCTTCCGTTTTCCTTGGGTCAACCTCAACTCCTTCACTAGAGATGATATGACCAAGAAATGTCACCGACCTCAACCAAAACTCACATTTTCTATACTTGGCAAACAATTGATGTTCTTTAAGTACTTGCAACACCACCCTCAAATGGTTCATGTGATCACCCTCATTTTTCGAATATACCAAGATATCATCAATGAAGACAATGACAAATGAATCTAGGTAACTTCGAAACACCCTATTCATTATGTCCATAAACGCCGCCGGAGCATTAGTGAGACCAAAGGACATTACTAAGAACTCATAATGACCATATCTAGTCCAAAATTCCGTCTTTGGTATATCCTCACCTCTCACCCTAAGTTGGTGATACCCCGACCTCAAGTCAATCTTAGAAAAGTAGCTTGCCCCTTGGAGTTGATCAAACAAGTCGTCAATCCGAGGATGAGGATACTTGTTCTTGATTGTGACTTTATTGAGTTGGCGGTAATCAATACACATTCTTAAGGACCCATCCTTCTTCTTCACAAACAAAACCGGAGCACCCCATGGAGAAATACTAAGTCTAATGAAGCCTTTGTCTAGTAAATCTTTGAGTTGTGCCTTCAACTCTTTCAATTCGGCCGGAGCCATCCGATAAGGAGGAATTGAAATGGGATTTGTATCCGGTAATAAGTCGATACCAAAATCAATTTTCCGTTCAGGAGGAATACCGGAAGATCATTAGGAAAGACCTAGGGGGGATAATGTAACAACCCTAAAAATGGATATGATAAGTGATGCTTAATATGTCAAGAATGCCTACGATTAGACCAGGGTTCACACGGATTGATGCGCGTAGAACCAGACCTCGGAACCCTTGCTACATCCAAGCCAACTAACTTGGGGAGTTAGTTGATCTTGAAAAGGTTGGGTCCAACCATGTAGGGCTCTCGAATACGAAGATTTACTCGAAGGAGTCTTTACCAGACTTAAAAAGGGGAAATCTTAGGTTTGGAGGGTCTAGGGGTAAAATGGTCTTTTTCTCGGCTAAGGGTAGTATCGTAATTACCCTAAATATATAATTAATTATTTAATTAATAAGGTGTATGGGCAATTTGGGGAGAGAGGGCCGAAAATGGGCTCTTGAAGTGAAGTCTTGCTCCACCCGGGTTCGAACCTAGGTGGAAGCAATGAATTAAAGTGATTTTTATTTAAGTTATTAAATTAATGTAATAAATTAATAATTATTATTCATTAGCTGATTTAAAATAAAATAGAAATCAGATTTCTTATAATTAAACAAAACCTTATTGACTAAGTCCTAAAATTAGACTCCTAAGCCTCATACAACTCCCACTCTCTCACGTTTATCTCTCAACTCTCACGCTCAATCTCTCTTCTTCTTTCTCACGTATTCTCTCTGCCAAAATAAGATACAAGAACAAAAAAATAAACCAAGTTCTTCACATTTGAAGAACTCACACGAAATCACAAGAAAACAAACGTTAATTGCACGTTAGGCTAAGGGAGGTTGTCCGTCGAGTGGTGTTGACATTGAGGAGGTTTAGACGTGATATTGGGTGGAGTTTTGGGGCATAAAGTCGAGGGTTTAACGTCAAAAAGGTATGGGTTTTTTTCTCTCATGGTACTTTTCCCAAGAGACCCCTTAAGATTCAGATTATTCAGTCCGAAAACTAGGGTTTTTCCCCGTTGCATGTCCCTGTCACTAGCTCCCAATGATTCGTAGGTTGGGTATGATTGCTGGTAGATTTAGGTGTATGTTGTGTTTTCGTTATGATATATGTTTATGTTTGTGTATTTGAAATCGTATGAATGACAACCTATGTGTTCCGAAACTATGTGCATGTGTGTGCAAAAATGTGGCAGTGACTATGAGTTCTCAGCTTGAGGCTCCAAAATTGATAATATTATGGTTGTTATTTTACGTGCATAAAACTATGTAAATCGTGATGCTCATTAAAATGGAAGTGTGACTGATTTGAGTATCAATCTTTTGGCTAAACGAATCTATGAAAAATGCATCCCAAAACGTGTTAAATGATCTATGAATTTCCCTAAGAGTTCAAGTGAATATGTTGGTGAAAATGAGCTGAAAAATGACCAAATTTCCAGAAAACTTACAAGTTTAGTTTAGTATAAATGTAGATAAACAAATCTGGAAAATTAATTGAGTGAAAAATGAGGTGAGGTCACCAGGATTCGAACCCGCGACCTCACCCGTATAATGCCTTAAAATCGCAAAAAGGGAAATGGGGGTCAAGGGGAATCGATCTCAGGTGTGCTGGCTGAAAGGTAAAGTACAAAAAAAATTAATAAAATAAAATGGGACGCGTTGGAATCAAACCCACGACCTCCAGGCAGCGAGTGGGAGTAAAGAAAAAAGAAAAGAAAAGAAATGTGAGGCGTGAGAATCAAACCCACGACCTCAAGGCAGTGAAGGAGAGTAAAGGAGAAAGGGAAAATAAAAAGAAAAGAAATGTGAGGCGTGGGAATCGAACCCACGACCTCAAGGAAGTGAAGGGAGTTAAGAGAAAAATGAAGATAAAAGAATTGTGAGGCGTGGGAATTGAACCCACGACCTCTAGGCAGTAGCTGCGAAATAAAAGAAAAATAAAGAGAGGCTGTGGGGATTTGATCCCACAACCTCATGGTCTATTCGAATTAGACAAGGAGAATTAAATGAAAAAAAATAAAAGGGGTTGTGGGGGTTCGATCCCACAACCCCTCGGCCAAGTAAGATGAGATTCCAAGGAGAAAAATAAAGAGGGAATGTTGTTGTTGGGGCTCGATCTAGGGTCCCAATGTCATGTGGACCAAAAATAAAATAAATGAAAAAATGTAAAGTGTTGTCCAAGGGATTTGAAACCGGGTTTCCTTGCCCAAATTCCGTATTGATACATAAGTCATACGTGAATTAAATGTTCAAGAATAATGCCGCCTACTTAGATCGAAATCGATATCTTGGCATACATACAAGATGCATAAATCTTGTACTACATAATCTTAGGAAGATATGAATCACTTAAACGAACTATGAATGAAGCCTCATGGCTTGTATGTATAGACCCATAAGTCTAGCATACGTTTAAAAATAAGTGAACCTAAGATGTATGTAATGAAATAATGTAACCCTAGAAGGGTTAAATACGAGTGTAAAATACACTAAATGGCCAAGAGCATTGGCATACGATGAAATGATTATTATGTAATAAAATGATGAAACCCTAGAAGGGTTAAGAGTGTGAAACACACAAATGGCCAAGTGCATTGGCATATGATGAAATGAACATTCACGTAAAAAGGGGTGAGTAATTATGAAGAGCAAATGTGCTAATGTTAATGAATGTGGTGACAACATGATATGAGGCTAATGTAAAAGATGAGAACAATCTCAAATGAGCCTAAGTAAATGTTACCAAAACGTACTCACCTATGAGAGTGTAAAGTTAATGAAGAGACCAGTCTCTATGAACACTCTAATGAAAGTATTGAGATTAACACACTGAATACTAATGATGAGATGAGAAATCATCTATTGAGATATGATGTCCTCATACTAGAAGCCAGCTTCCATGACGTATGAGTTGAATGTAATGAAACTTTATACTAAGCATCGATAGACTAGCTATGAGCGGTGATGCCTTCTTTTGGGAAGGGTGGAGGTTCACGTAAATCTCATGAGATAAGACTGTCCGGCTTGCCGGGTATGGGTCTCCTTATATCTCCTAGTCGTCGAACCTATACTGACAATATAGGGATCTGGCGGGGTTAAATTCCCATGTACTCTAGCATGTTTTGGGTCACTTTGGCCGGTGATTCCACCTCTTTTTTGGTGTGGGGGAGACACTGGATTTCATGATGCTCACATGATCTATGTCGGTTAAAGTTAAAGTTCCCAATGAATGAATGAGGCCAGCCTCAAATGATGCACATAATGAAATGAACGACACCAAAGGTGTTAGGATAGGATAATCAAGAGGTGAGCTAGACTCAAGTAATGACACTAGGTTATTCTTGATCATTGCACAGCAAACCCGATGAGAATCTTAAACTACATCCTAGGTATAGCTGGTGTTTACACTAGCTTATGAATGAATGAAATGAAGTACGTATGAATGAATGAAGCAGACTCTGTGTTTGCTAAGGAAGACTCCCTAGTTTAGGTCTCATATGTTGAGCCTTCATTTTGGGAAGTCTTAATGTCAAGTCCATGATTCCAAGGTCTCATGGCATATGAATGAATGATATGAAAGATGTTATGTGCTATATGCAATATGATATGTGCTATGTGTAAGATGTTATGTGTTGTGTGCAATATGATAAGTATGATGATGCATGTTACTCTCATGGCATGACTTTCCTAATTCAAATTTGGAAAGCTCACTGACTTTCCTAATCCAAATTTGGAAAGCTCACTAACTTTCCTAATCCCAATTTGGCAAGTCCACTGACTTGACTTTCCATAATCATGTTGTTAGGAAAGAGCTATTCTTACTCATGCATGTCCTTGGTGTGTGTTTGCATATACCCATACTTAGTACAAGTGTGTACTAATCCCATACAAATCTATATTTTTAGGTGCAGGCACAGGTGGACGCTAGAGCTTACAGGTTGACGTTGAAGCTATCCATACGTGGAGCTTTCATCCGGACTTGGTAGGCCCTCATGCTTTCGAGGATGTCTACCGTTATAATCTAGCTTAGATGTAGGCTTTAGCTAGTGGAGCATGTTCCACTGGTGTTTCTTTCCACTTTCATTTCAGACTTTGTATTGGTGTCGTTTTGGCAAAAATACGTTTAATGCAATTATGAACTGTTTCTTTCATTTGATCATCTCTATATTAGATGGTTGATTTGTGAACGCCTATGATGTTAATTTTAAAATGTTTAGCATAAAATAAGAAAACAAAAAGTTCAAATTTTCCGCTAAAATTAACCTAGATGAAGTAAGAATGACGTATGTAGGCTTGTCTGCGACCTTTGAGAGGTCAACAACGCCGGTCCCGTCTGGGGTCTAGATTCCGGTCGTGACAATTTTCACCCATTCATGCAAGCATTTTCTTGGGACGGGATATCATTCATACTTAGCCATCATGCTTCATTTTTGGTGCTTTAATACTTTGTAGAAGTTACGACATGCCGGTTAAACAGTAAAGTAATCAGTCTCTTGGGGCAAAAGAACGCAGGTAAGAAAACCCCTAAGAGAGGATCATGAGTTGGGATACTCAGACTTCACCCTAACACTCACTTTCAATTTACCCCACCCCCAACAAAGTAGCATGCTATTGTCCCCAATGCAACAAAATAAATACAAGTACAAGGTTGTAGGTGAAGCTAACCAACGGAGCATAGTGTCGACGATCAACAAGTTGGTGGGTCCGGTTTCCCGAAACCCGAAACATAAGTAGTAGGGCCACCCTCAGTGGTGCCCACAACAATCTCTGCACCATCAGTGGTGCTCCTCTCATTGGTCTCCGGTTTGGAACTAGAAGCCCCAGCAGCTAACTCTCCAGCCCTCTTCTGACGGGTCTTCTCATCAATCAAAGAGGATCTCCTCGCAGCCTAAAGGTCTATCCGCTCCTTCTTCCTTGCACGGTTAATCCTCTCCCTCAGTAGTGCGGCTCGAACGGTCCCTCTTGGCATGACAACGTGGCTCAGGCGGCGGCTCAGTAGGGGCTGTGAATAGTGCAACAAGCACAATATCCTCCGCTAGCTCGAAGGGTGCAGTCTTGGGCTCAGTCCCCCTCATCTCCAAAATATTGTCTATATCTGCCCGCGAACTCGCCACAGCCTCCTAAAAAGTAGTCAAGTCAATGGTGGGGGCTGGGCGTGCAAGAACCCGCAGCTCAAATGGATCAAGGTGCTGGTGAACCACCTGAATCTTCTGCTCCGTGTGCGGGGCCACCCTCTTCTCAATCCGGTCCTCAGCCTTAGAGATGGACTTTTGCATCTAAGGCTATATGTGATGCATCAGGGTGGCCATCTGTGCTCTAACTTCTAGACCCTCGCCAATGGGACCAGTACTACGTATGGTGGAGTAGATCGGGTGGAACTGGGTGCTCTAGTATTGTCATGGGCGGACTCGACCGGGGTGGTGTCAGCGGGCTCTGAAGTGGCAGGGTCATCCCCTTGGGATAAATCTACCGTGTCCGCCAAGTTCTTAGTCAGCGACTGCAACTCAACTTTGGGCCCTCTCCACAGTGCCGCTACATTGGCCTCATCCCTGATGAGACCTATATAAATTATGCCACTCGGAGTGTAGAGTGTATCACTGTGACAAATGGGCACTCCGGCATCCCTGCATAGATGGAAAATCAGAAATGCGAATGGGTAAGTAGTGGAGGACTTGAAAGCCCTCGCATGTATCACCGTGATCAACAGCTTCGCGAAGTCGATCTCCAAACCTGCCACCAAGGATATTACCAGTACCGCTCTATCCCAAGTAAGAAATCATCTGCTGCAGTCGGAGATAGGTGGTTTTGAACTAACATCAAGATTAACTTGGCTGTGAAAGTGAGGTCAGCCTTTTTTATCATCCCTCTTGGGTCCAACACACAATCTGCCCCCTCACAATCGGTGGATAGGTGTTGATCAAGACACCTCTTACATGTCTCTCTTTGCTCCACGGTACTCTGAAACTTGCCACTTTTGACCATATACCACCTATAATCAAACTCCAGGGTCAAGGGGGCCCGAGCAATATCGGTGCAGGTGACATACATGAAACGGTGGATGGTGATCGAAGAAATATCCACCCGGTATCGCCAAACTAGCACGGTGGTGAGCGGGTCCTGTTTGGAGGGTTTCACCCGCCTATCAAAAGAACCTCTGAGAGTCGCCATATAGAAGGCGTAGAACTCTCGAACAATCTCCTCGCTATACATGCCCAGACTCCTTGCCATTAACTCGATCCTGTGGCGGGTGAACAATCTCTGAACATCAGGGACATTGTGAAGACTCCTCTAACAACTCTACGCTCGACCGTCACCAACCGGGTCATCACCCCCTTGTAATTTAGCACCTTGGCATCCCTGTAGACCTCAAACTGTTCATCTACACACCACCGGTTTTTCTCCTCAGCAAGCGATGCAGGGACTTCTGCCTAGGGTGTCGGGCAGACTCTGAACTAGTAGACTCATCAGATGAGGCTTGGTTGGTAGGTTCCTCCGATTGATTTGATCTCATGTGATATGGAACCGGAGGCAGTGGCCTCGTTCGACCCCGAAGAGTGGGCAGACCCTGATCCTGATGCATATGTGGAGCAAGATGCTCCTTCAGAACCCGAGGTAGACCCAGACGGTGTGCCGGTCAGTGTGCGCTCCTCATCAGATTGGGAGGCAGTGACTACACTGGAAATCACCTTCTGGGGGGTACCCTGAGTGTCTCATGCAGCTGGTATAGGTGTGCTGATGCCTGGAGGGACATACTCTTGATCCCTCTCATCGTCGGAAGTGTCTGTCATCCAACCGGATGGTTCCACGAACATAGACCTGCCCCTAGAATAAATGATGTCATATTTGGGGGCCATATGTACCTGTAAGAAGTTGTTAGTCTCATAGAAATCATACTACAGACTCGAAACAACCAAAATAAAGAAAAGAAACAAAAAGCACAATCCAGTTCAGACCTGCACTATTGGTTGACGGGGAATATAGACGGGCCATCGATGAATCGACAAATCGTCAATAAGGTCCATCGTTGGACACTTAGAATCTATTCAGCTTACTTAATTCATCAAACCTATCAGTTCGAGACGACGGACGTGCAGAAAGGCCCGTCGAGTAATCGGCGAACAGTAGTTCACTTCCCTCGTCTAACACTTAGAATAATTTTTAAAATCTATCACGACAGGGTCTCTGAATGAAATGACGGAGTTGTAGAACGTCTCGTCGATCAATCGGCGGATCGTACTCCACTTCCGTCGTCTCACACTTAAATAAATTTAAAGGTGGGTCGATCAACGGACCCCATCGATCCATTGACGGACCGTCGACGGGGTCTCGTATTGTTGGCCTGAGGTAGTTTTCAGGCCTTTTTTCCAATTCCCCATTTTGACACCTTTGAAGAACCACACAAGTGTATCCAACATAACAACCATCAAAAGACACTTTCTTCATTCTTAGGGTTTCGATTTCACAAGATTCATGCTTTAATCCATCGATGCTATAAAAACCTAAGTCGGAAAGTCTATCATTACTATCATAAGCACATTTTAAACAGATTACACCTTAAGCCAATCACTTTATATCATTCCAAGGGACATTTTATACAAGTTTCAACAAGCAAAAACACATAATTATAGTCCCTAAGTTAAGAACCACTTTCTAATTTTTGTTTCCAACAGTGTACGACGAGAATTCCTAAAGCAAAGGAAATCAAAATACCTGATAAGTGTAGTGGAGTGATTGGGAAAGTGATCCTTGCAAGAACCTATGTGCCTGACTTGAAAACCGACCGGTGAAATCAATGGGAATAATTTTGAATTTTTGAGAAGAAGAGGGTTTTGGGAATTTGGGGGATTTGGCAAGTTTGAAGGAATCTAGATATTATAGTAGGAGAAGATGTTATGTTTTCTAAAAAAAGAAGGAAATATGGGAGGAGAAACGGTTGGGAAAGAATTTGTAAAGATTTTGGAGGTTAATAAATAGTTTTAACCTTTAATATTACCGGGTGGGCCGTGTCATTCACTGGAACTTTGGACCGACGAAACCCCGTCGATGGTCCATAAGTTAGTCGACGGACCGTCGACTGGACCGTCGATTGCAACTAGACTTAGAAATTTTTTGACACATACCTCGGATCTAAGGACACCATCGATGTTCCGTATATTGAACGACGGCCTGTCAATGGGGTCCGTAGATCAGTGCACCAGACCATTTTCTGTAGAATTTTGGTTTTCATCCCTGCACATGTAACACCCATTAAGCTACTCTTTTTGTGTTTTTCTAGACTCTTTTGTGACACGGACCCTAAACTAATCTCTAGCCAACACTAATAATATGAAAAAAATATAAACATGAGGATGAGCAAAACAAAACGAAACAAGAAAAAGCGACTATTCCTACAAAAAAAATAAAAACCTATTGTTGGCTAGAGGATACACCTTCGGTTGCCTCCCAATAAGCGCATGATTTAACGTCGCGGCACGACGCAAGACCCTTGATTACTCAGACTTCATCAAGGTGATATGCCTCAACCACTTCATTGACACTCTCTGCATGGCCTAGGTAGATCTTGATCCTTTGCCCGTTGACCGTGAACTTTGCACCCTCCTTATTCTCCAACTCAACCGCTCCATGTGGAAACACTTTAGTGATAAGGAATGGTCCCGTCCACTTGGATTAGAGTTTGCCCGGAAACAAACGTAGCCTAGAGTTGAATAGAAGTACCAAATCCCCAATCGTGAATTCTCGATTTTCAATCTTTTGGTCGTGGTACTTCTTCATCTTCTATTTGTAGATGGCTGAACTTTCATACGCTTTTAAGCAAAACTCATCAAGCTCATTTAACCCATTAAGTCTCTGATCCACCACTTCATTCCAATCCATCTTCATTTTCTTCATAGCACACATGGTTTTGTGCTCTAACTCGACTGGCAATTGACAAGCCTTCCCATACACAAATTTGTATGTAGACATACCTATGTGAGTCTTATATGCAGTTAGGTAGGCCCAAAGAGCGTCATCAAGCCTCCTTGACCAATCCGTTCTATTAGCATTCACCGTTTTCGACAGAATTTGCTTGATTTCTCGAACACCTCTACTTGTCCACTCATTTGGGGATGATAAGGAATGGCCACATTATGGAAAACCCCATATTTCTCCAATATCCCTTTGAACAATCTATTGCAAAAGTGAGATCCTCCATCACTAATAATGGCCCTAGGTGTGCCAAATCTGGAGAAGATGTTCTTTTTCAAGAATGTGGTGACACTCTTCCCTTAATTGTTAGAAAGCGCTATAGCTTCCACCCATTTTGACAGGTAGTCCACCGCCACGAGTATATACTTCATCCCATAGGAAATCACAAATGGCCCCATAAAATCAATACCCCAAACATCAAACAACTCAATCACCAGAATAGGATGTAGAGGGAGCTCTTGCCTCTTCGAAATTCCTCCATCTCTTCCGCACTTAGCATATGACTTGGCGAACTCGTGATCATCTTGGTGAATGGTCGGCCAATAGTACCCACACTGCAAAATCTTATGGGAAGTCCGGATACCGCTATAGTGCCCCCCTACAGGCGAGGAGTGAAATGCCTCAAAAAACTTAACATCTCAACTTTCGGCACACAATGGCGAATAAGCCCATCAGCGCAACTCCGGTATAAGTAATGTTCATCCCAAAATAACTTTTTCACATCATACATGAACTTCTTCCTCTAATGGAAGGACAAGTCTGATGGGACTATATCGCTAGCTAGATAATTCACAAAATCAGCGAACCATGGAATCAAATCATGAGAAGCGGCTAATACATACTCATCAGGAAAGGTATCATCAATTTCCCCCTTTTCACCCAATTATCGCATAGCTTCATCCTCTAATCTAGACAAGTGATAGACAACTTGATTTTCAGTCCCTTTTTTATATTTTACTTCAAAGTCAAACTCTTGCAATAATAGCACCCATATAATTAACCGTGGTTTCACATTCTTCTTTGTCATCAAGTAACTCAAAGCGGAGTGGTCAGTATGTATTATGACCCTTGTGCCAAGCTAATAGGAGCGAAATTTTTCAAACACAAATACCACTGCAAGAAGCTCTTGTTCAGTCATAGTATAGTTCTTTTGGGCTTCATTCAGGGTCTTACTTGCATAATAAATGGGGTGAAGGATTTTATCCCTTATTTGTCCCAATACCACGCAAAGAGCAACCCCACTAGCATCACACATCACCTCAAATGGCTCACTCCAATCTAGGGAAATAATAATAATGGGCTCGGACACCAACTTCTCCTTCAACTCTCCAAATTCTTTCAGACAGGATTCATCAAAAAAAACTTACATTCATTCTCAAGTAATTTGCAGAAAGGATGTGCAATTTTTGATAAATCTTGAATAAACCTCCGGTAAAAGCCTGCATGTCGCAGAAAACTTCTCACACCTTTTATAGAGATGGGTGGGGGAAGCCTCTCTATAACTTTAACTTTCGCTCGATCAACCTCTATCCCCTTCTCTGAGATGCGATGGCCCAATACTATACCTTCTTTCACCATAAAGTGAAAATTTTCCCAATTAAGCACAAGATTGTAATCTTCAAATCTTTTGAGAACCTCGGCCAGGTGACTCAAACACCGATCAAAAGAGTCGCCAACAACTGAAAAATCATTCATGAACACCTCAATAGTGTCCTCCACCATATCAGAGAATATAGATATCATACATCGCTAGAAGGTGGTCGGTGCATTATATAGCCCAAAAGGCATCCTCTTGAAGGCGAACGTCCCATAAGAGCAGGTAAAAGTGGTCTTTTCTTGATCCTTCGGGGCAATAGAGATTTGATTGTACCCCGAATAGCTATCAAGAAAACAGTACCATTCTTTTCGTGCGAGTTTATCTAACATATGGTCCATAAAGGGCATAGGAAAATGATCCTTCTCAGTCCAAGCATTCAACTTCCGTTAATCCATAAAACTCTCTATCCGGTCACCGACCTCATTGGAACAAGCTCGTTCCTCTCATTAGGCACTACTGTCATTCCCCCCTTTTGGGCACACATTGAACAGGGCATACCCAACTACTATCTACAATAGGATATATGACTCCGGCATCCAACCACTTAATGATCTCCTTCTTTACTACTTCTTGCATGGGTGGATTCAACCGTCTTTAGTGCTCAACTTGGTTTGTGATTGAGCATTAGTTGGATTTTGTGTGAACAAATTCTGGGACGGATCCCAATAATGTCCGTAAAAGTCCAACCAATGGCTCATTTGAACCTCTTCAGAACCTACACTAGACACTCTACTTGTTGTGCATTCAAATCCACTGTAATGATTACCGACAAATTTTCATCTCTCCCCAAGAATACATACCTCAGATGAGGTGGTAGAGCCTTAAGCTCTAATTTTAGAGCCTCCTCAATATATGGTCTCGCGTGTAAAGACTCGCGATGCTTCATATCTAACTCTAATTTCTTTGGTTTGGACCGATATTCATTTCGTTCAAGTGCTGGAACTAAAGACCCACACTTTTCAATACCATCACTTGAAAAATTTATGATCACTAGCGCTAGAGCCTCGACACCTAGGCGTTCTACGATTTGTACCTCAGACATACTCTCAACACGATAGGATATAGCAGATACCGTTTGTAGATCACCACTTTTCTTCATGGACCTACAAATCTTGAACGTTGCTCTTCATTGTTCAACCTTAAATTCATCTGCCCTTTTTCCATATTAACCAAGGCACGACCAGTGGCAAGGAACAACCTCCCAAGAATAATAGGAACCTCAATGTCCACCTCACAGTCAAGAATCACAAAATCAGCTGGAAATATAAATGACTCCACTTTCACGAGCACATCATGGAGTATCCCAATGCGCTTCTTCACTGTTCGATCGGCCATCAGTAACCGCATTGTAGTAGGCTTTGGGTCACCTAAACCCAATTTCTCATAAATGTAAAGAGGCATGAGGTTTATGTTAGCACCTAGATCACATAGTGCTTTAGAAAAATGTAATAGTCCAATGGTACATGGAACAGTGAAAGCGCCCGGATCTTCCTTTTTTGCACAAGAGACCTTGTAGCAATAGCACTAACATGTTGCATTCGCTCATCATCCTCAAAACTTACCGATCTCTTCTTTGTAACCATATCCTTCATAAATTTAGCATAACCGGGCATTTTTTCTAGAGCTTCTATCAAAGGCACATTGATTAAAAAATGTTTCAACATGGTGATAAAACGCTAGTATTTACCATCCTCAGTCTTCTTCACCAATCTCTGAGGGAATGGTGGTGGAGGTGTAGGAATGGGGACCACTTTCTGAGGTACCTCTGCCTCTCTCGCCGTTTTGTCTACCAATTCTCCACTAGTTTCCACCACCTCTTCGTCTTTTCTCATTTCATCTTCTACCACAAACGGCATAGGTGGATCAATAGTTTTCTTACCTCCTCGAGTAGTGACTGACATGCAATGTCCATCATTTTTTTTATTTTGGATGGTATTGCTAGGAAGAGTGCCTGGTTGGCGTGGGTTCATAGTAGTGGATAATTGGGTCATTTGTAACTCAAGATGCTTAATCGAGATTGCATGTGCATCAACCTTTTGCCCAATGTTCGCTAAATCACTTCTCAATTCCTTGGCATGCTCATCACTAGCATCAAACCTCTTCATCATCTTCTGTAACATATCCTCAACTCGTGCCATACTACCTCCACCATCCCTAGGAGAAACTTCTCGATTTTGAGGTGGAACATAGGGCACACTCCTATCATTTCTGTTACCATAGTTACCCCGGTTGAAGTTGTTGTCGCGGTTTTAGTTTCCATCTCAAACATACTTCCCCTCTCTATTACATTTACAATAGTTCCAACCTTGATTTTCTTGACCTTGACACCAATTCTCCTGATTGGAGCCTTGGGTGTTTGGTCGAAAAACCCCCGTCTGATCATTCACTTCATAAGTATCCTCTTCACAATAGTACTCATCCGCTGGCGATGGTGGTTTAGTCAAGTAATTCACCGCATTTACTTTCTCTGCACCTCCAATGACATGTTTCAATACCAACCCAAGCTCAGTTCTCATTTGAGTCATCTCCTCGCGAATCTCATCTTCCGGCGTATTGTGGGTAGCTTGCTCTACAAAGGTGTTTCTCCCAGTGTCTTACTATCTAGTACTCCAAGCCTTATTGTTGCGAGAAATTTTCTCCAACTTCTCTGCGACCTCAGCATAAGTGCACTCACCATAAGAACCTCCTGCAATAGTATCAAGTACTGCTTTATTGTTATCATCTTGACCCCTATAGAAGTTCACTTTCAACGACTCATCATCAATGTGGTGGTTTTGGACACTCCTTACAAACGCAGTAAACCTGTCCCAAGAGCTACTTACCGACTCTCCCGGTAGTGCCACAAAGTTGTTCACCTTATCCTTGTGATTCAGCTTCTTGGACAATGGATAGTACTTAGCAAGGAATACATCTCTCAACTGATCCCAAGTGTAGATTGAATTATAGGGTAGCTCAGTAAACTATACCGCTTCATCTCCGTTAATGATAGAGGAAACACCTATAACCCGATGACGTTCATATCCAAAATATGGACTACCTACACAACTCTTGCACACAGACCTCAATTTGGATATGTGAGCATGGGTATCCTCTGATGGTAGCCCTGCAAACAAACCCCTCACGGTGAGCATCTACATCAAACTACTAGTTACCACGAACGTGTGCCCATGGGGTAGAGGAGGTAGGACTAGAGGCCCATCAGAATCAGTAATGTTGACATTTCCCCTATAGAACTCTTGAGGGAGTGGGACGGGAGGTTGCATCCTCATAGCATCATCAGCCTGGTTTTCCGCAACTACTTGATTGTGAGCCTCAACCGGTAGTGAAGGCTAACAAATTATCCCATCACCTAGATTGACTAAGTTCTGCTGATTTTCCATTCTTCGCAATGTACGGTTAAGTTCAGGATCGAATGGAATGAGCGATTTTCCTCGACTCCGTGTACTTGGCATACACTAGAGCTAGACCTGAAAGAAACAAAAACAAAAGAAAAGTAAAATCAGGAAATCATTGACTAAACTTCAGTAATGTTAATCTAAAATCCACTTTCCCAACAGCGGCGCCAAAATTTGATACGCTCAAATTACATCTCCCTAAAGAAGTATAAGCGGTCGTATAAAGTAAGGAGCTCAACTATTAGGTTGGGGTCGATACCACGAGGGAAATGGTTTAGACTTAACTTCAATGTACAATTACTTTTATTTAGTCAAGTTCTTTCCAAAAACAAGTAATTAAAGGGGGGGGGGGGTTTGTGAAACAAACTTCTTTAATATCTTTAAGTAAAACAAGCAACAGGATTAAATAATTAGTTTTGATCAAGTTGTGAGAGAAACTAGAGTCTATGTGTTCCCCATAGGTTCATAACGTCGTATTCCTAGCTATAACAATTCTTCCCTAGTGTTTTGCATGCAAAGTAATAAGTTAGGTATCTCTAAATCCTTTGTCCGACATTTAGAGATATCACCCCGTACCTTGGTCCGGCTACGTGTGTATAAGCTACTAACCCTTACCTTTACTTCATGTTAAGCATCATATTCGATGTATGACTTAGTTATTACTTTGCACCAATTGAAAATAGCATATTAGATAGTATCCCACTAAATCTATGTTGATAATTCTTTTCTTATTAACTACCTCCTTGGTCCGGCAAGTAGCAACAAGGCGAGTTCTAACGCGTGCACTCGTTAAAAAGACTTGTAAATGAAAGAATTATCTATACATGCAATAACCTATTTGAGAATTGTTATTAAGCTTGGTTTACTTGGTTAATCACCCATGGTTCCCACAACCCTTGTTGTGGATTTACTTACCCATGCATATAAGAACACAATTCATAGTTGTTAAACAATAAAACATGAACTTACTTTGACAATTCGAAGAAAATCCAGAAAATCCACTTGAAATAACAAGATAAATTTGAAAACCAAATCCGGAAATTGAATTAATGCTAAAGTTGCAAAACCCAATCTGCAAACACAAACTAAGAACAATAACAATAATGCCTAGCCCCAAAAATGAGGTTTTAAACCCTATTTATAGAAAACATTTTCCTAAATTAAATGGAATTAAAATAAGGAAAGTTTTCCAAAAATGCGGTTGTAATTGACGACCCCCACAGACGGACCGTCGACTACCTCCGTCAATCCAGACATAGAATCATTTTTCGTCCTACAGATGGCATCCTCTATGAATCAATCGACGGACCAATAGCACGGTCCGTCAATGCATCTATGGTTCTTCGATGCCTTCCGTTGCTCCATCCTTAGAATTTCTTCAACTTCGGGTATTGGGACTATCTCTGATCTCATCGACGATTCAACAGGACGGGTACATATACATATACACTACCTTAAAAGCATGAACTCCTAAATTGAATTATGAATTACTATAATACCCCCAATTAAAAATATGTGATTTATTTTAAGTATTAATTTAATTAATTGTATTATACTAAAAGTATATACTCTTTCATACTAAAGGGTTATGATGTTCTCATGGAGATGTGACTTTTTCAAAGGGTTGCAAATTTCTTGACGTTTTTTGACATCTTCGATGAGTTGTGACTTTTTTGAAGGGTTGTGATTTTTTCAAATGGCTTTGAGTTTTTCGAAGGGTTGTGCCTTTTTCGATGAGTTCTGAATTTTCCGAATGGTTGTGCCTTTTCCAATGAGTTGTGACTTTAGCAAAAGGTTGTGATTGTTTCGGTTAATAGTAACTTTTTTGAAAGGTTGTAACTTTTGTCGAAAGGTTGTAACTTTTATGATAAGGAATAATTAGCACCTATTTATACTACTATTTGTCAGTTATAAAAAAAGGATGTCCTCTAACTTTTAAACTACAATTTATTCAAGTTGTCTACTCTTCTTATTTTTTAAAAATCTCAAGGTTAATTGCAATAATTGATTAAGTTCAAAATTCAATAAAATTCGAGGTACCACATAAACAGGCGTTCGTGAACAAATTGTAGCGAGTCATTCATAAATTCACAATCGTATTTTTCTTACGATTTTCATGCGTTAATAATGACAAAAAGTTGTGGGAAAGACAAATAAGGTGGTAAAGAATACTCATGTCATAATCCTTGAATAGTTCTAACCACCTTCTTTGTCTAAATTAAATATATCCACATGCATGTCGTACAAATAGTGACGCCATATCTTCAAGGCGAAAATCACAACAACCAACTCTAAGTCATGGATTTGATAGTTCTTCTCATGGACTTTCAACTTTCTGGAGGCATAAGCTATGACCTTGCCCTTCTGCATTAACACAGAGCCCAAACCAACTCTTGATGCATCACAGTACACCATAAAACCTTGATAATAGTAATAGTAATAATAAATTAAATATTATGAGAAATTAATATATTTAACAACAAGAGTCGATCAATAATTAAATGATAAACTATCTCATGAGTTTCTAATCTAGATAAGTACAGTAATATGTATTTCGAATATAATAGATAAATAAAAAGAAAGAAATATAAGAAAAAAGAAAATCATTTAATCAACCCCTTTCCCTTTTATTTCTTAAAAGATAATGACCATCTCTTAAAATCCCTAATGGAGCCTTGAAAACCCTGCAAAATAGAACAAATTGAAACAAATTAACTGAACTACGCTTCTCCGAATGCTCAAATCGTGTAAACGTAGGATACATTACCTCACGTCTCTACACTATTTTCCCAGAATTCAAACTATAAATTTCAGTTTACGGAAGCCTAAAATCAAAAGTCATCAATTCCTTCTACTGGTAAGTAAGAATTTCTCCTAAGCCTAATACGAGGTATTGTTGAAAAAACATGTTTTTCATATGTTTTTGTTAGATATAAAATATATATTCACACAGCATCAACACTTTCATTCTATAAAGATACTATGCTTTTATTAGATATGGTGGATGAACTATGAATTGAACTTTGCTATTGCTATCTTATTTAGGGTTTTTGGATAAGGTTGTATGTTGCTTAGATAAATTGAGCAGAATTTTCAGTTCTTATACAATTTTCGGCATTTTGTTATGGCTCTTAGCTTAATTGAGTTGAATCTTCACTTTAAATTTTTCAATTTCTTTTTCGTGTCTAATTCTTTATAAATTCGACACACACCCTTTTACATTTTTGAAGTGTTTGAGCAATATAATTTTTTAGTATAAGACTTTTATTGTGTTTTTCCAGATCCTAAATGTGGATTAGGATATATATTTTTGTCCGTGTCAATGAAGGGTAAGGAAAGAAAGGATCCATAAAAATATGTATAGATACGTGATTAACAATTGTTATAGAAAAAGTATAAAAATTATTTATATAATTAAAAGGGAAAACGGCATTTTTAGTCCCTGTATTAAGACTATATTCTTATTTTAGTCCTCGTGTTATCTAACTAAGCATTATTAACCTTCAATTATATCAAGTAAGTGATTTTAGTCCTTCAACTTACATATTCAAAAAAAATTAACAGAGAGTTCAGTGCTAAAAGGGGTAGTTCGGGTATTTCCTTTTTAATTCTCTCTCTTTGAAGAACAACCTAAGTCTTCCCTATCTCTATCTAGAAAAACAAGCCCGTCGATTTGAGCTACAATTTCAAAAACCAACTTGATAGGCATTAACCCTCCCTCTCACACCGACGAGCGATAAATTATGCAACGAATAATTTTTTTAAAAAAGTTTTCTGTTTTCTCAAGCAATTACTTTATAATATCCGAATTGCCCCTTTTAGCAGTGAACTCTCTGTTAATTTTTTTGGGTCTGTTAGTTGAAGGATTAAAATCACTCACTTGATATAATTAAAGGTTAATAGTGTTAAGTTAAATAACACAAGGACTAAAATAAGAAATTAGCCTTAACATAGGGACTAAAAATGTCGTTTTCCCTAATTAAAATAGAAATATTGTTTTATAGTTAACTTCTCTGTCATTTTTTATTTTTAAGGATTTTAATGTACTACTTTTTTTCGTCCATTGTTGAAAAATAAAGAATGGCAAATGATCATGTTACATACAGGATATGCGAGTTAACAATAATGTCCAAAATTTAAAAGCTTGATATTGAAGCTCGTTATTTTGTTCATTAGAAAGAAGTTGGAATCATTTTGGGTGTTTCTTTGTATGCTTCCAAAATGAGGACAAGCAGTGAGAAAGACACAATTTTTCCTGGTACGTCTCTATTTATGAATCAATTTTTCGTATTGTGTTTTTACATTTTCTTAAAGATATGAAGCAAGCATCACTCTCTTCTCGAGCCGATTATTTTATCTTCACAAGTTGCTTTATTGGACTTTTTGCTTCAGCTTTTGGTGGCCGTTTTAGTTTTAGATGTTGCTTCTTTGGAATTAGTGATAATTTCATGTTCAGATTTCTATAGCACACTGTGTTTTTCCCGTTCTTGTTTGTTGTACACAGAAGTATTGTCAAGTCTATTTAAATTTGAATTTCATTTACTCTATTACTAACTAATTAATAAACTATTAAGTACTAATATAGTGTTTTATTATTCTTTGTTAGAGATAGGAAGCATGAGTTCCTTTAGACTTGACGTCTGTAGATGTATAAGAGACTAGTGCCAAGTCGAACAACTATCACAACTGAGTTCATAGAAGGTGTGCGTGGATTTATAGAGTTTGCATTAATGCAACCTGATTTCGTTTCTAATGGAAGTATAAGGTGTCCTTGTTCAAAATGTAAAAACAGTAGTGGGTTTCTTGAACCTCATGATATCAGATCACATTTATACAATCATGGTTTCATGCCCAACTATCATCAATGGGAACCACATGGGGAGTCTTTTGTACCAATTTCTAGGTCTCAACCCAGTACCAATACAGTTGATGAAATTGGTGCTAATAGAAAACCAATAAATTCATCTCGCACTATGGTCTTGGATGCAGCTGGTCCTAGTTTCAACTTAGACAATAATGTATTGGATAAGGATGTTGATGAAGAAGAACCTCCTAATCGAAATGCTCAAGAATTTTTTGAAATGTTGAAAGTTGTTGAAGAGTCATTGTTTGATGGATGTGTGACTCATTCTCTCTTATCAGTAGTGTGCAGGTTGTTGAACATTAAATCTGAGTTTAACATGAGTGATAATTGCTACAATCAAATTTTGCAATTTATGAAGGAGGTCTTACCTGAACATGCAAAATTACCTAATGATTACTATAGGACTAAACAAATGGTTGCAAAACTTGGGCTAGGATATGAAAAGATATATGTATGTCAGAAAGGTTGTATCCTATATCACACAGATAACAAAGACAAAAGAGATGTCCCAAGTGTGGTAAACCACGCTACAAGCCTAAGAGAAATATTAGTCAACAAAGACAGCTGAACATATGACATGGCATTGGAAATATCGTCGAGAACCTGGGATAATGAGTCATCCAAGTGATGGAGAGGCATGGAAAAAGTTTGATCAGTGTCATCCTAACTTTGCAAGTGAGCCTCGAAATATAAGACTTGGACTTGCAGCTGATGGATTTAGTCCTTATGGGCAGATGTCCAATCCTTATTCTTGTTGGCCAGTAATCATTACACCGTACAATCTGCCACCTAAAATGTTCATGACTAGCCCTTATATGTTCCTAATATTTCTCATTCCTGGTCCAAAGAGCCCTCGGAAGAACATATATGTATACTTAGAACCTCTTATAGATGAATTAAAGCAATTATGGGGTGATGGGGCTGAGACTTATGACTCTCATAGGAAACATAATTTTCAAATGTGAGTTGCGCTTATGTGGACTATCAATAATTTCCCAGCTTATGGAATGTTTTATGGTTGGAGCACACACGGTCTATTGGCATGCTCTTGTTGTATGGGAAAAAGTAAGGCATTTTACTTGAAAAATGGGAAAAAAAGTTCATTCTTTGATTGCCATTGTAAATTTTTGCCTATGGGTCATTCATTTGGTCGGGATAGAAAATCATTTTTGAAAGGAAGGGTTGAGAACTCTACTCCCCCTCTTAGGTTGTCTAGTGAAGAAGTTTGGAACAAAGTGTGTACCTTACCAAAAACTTCTGATCACCACGCCTCTGATAAGTTTCGTTGGTTTGGAGATCAACATAATTGGACAAAACAAAGCATTTTTTGGGAATTGTCATATTGGAGTACAAATATTATTCGACATAATCTTGATGTGATGCATATTGAGAAAAATGTGTTTGATAATATATTCAACACAATAATGGATCTAACCAATAAAACAAAAGATAATTCAAAAGTTATAAAAGATGTGCAAAATTATTGCAAGCGTCCAAAGCTTGAATTGATAGAGCATGAAGGAAAAATTTTGAAGCCAAAGGCAACCTATTTTTTGACAAAAGAACAAAACAAGTTTAGATGCGAATGGTTGAAAAGCTTAAGGTTTCCAGATGGTTATGCTTCTAATTTATCTAGGTGCGTAGACATGGAAGATTGTAAAGTATCAAGGATGAAGAGTCATGTATTTCTAGAAAGGTTGTTACCAATTGCATTTCGAGATCTTTTGCCCGAGCCTATTTGGAATGCCTTAACAGAGATAAGTTTATTTTTTAAAGGTTTATGCACAAATGAGTTAAAAGTAGAAGATCTACTAAAGCTTGAAGAAAGCATAAAGGTTACAATTTGCAAGCTAGAGAAAATATTTCCTCCTGGTTTTTTTTATCCCATGGAACATTTGTCAATTCATTTACCATATGAAGCAATAGCTGGTGGCCCAGTCCATTTTCGATGGATGTACCCTTTTGAGAGGTAAAAGCCTAAACTATATCATTGATTAGATAATTTATTATTTACTTAACATTACACACTATATATACACCATTGCAGAGAGATACACACTTTAAAGAAGAAGGTGAAAAATAGATATCGTGTCGAGGGATCAATATGTGAAGCTTATATCATTAAGGAAATTTCAACATTCAGTTCCCATCATTTCCAGCCTAATGTGCAAACTAGGTTGAACAAAGTCACTCGAAATGATGATGGAGGTGAAGTTGATGCACCTGATGGTTGTCTATCCATCTTTTTGCATCCAGGACATATGAGTGGGGAGATGAATGGTCGTTATTTGTCCGATAAAGAGTGGGATGCGGCAAGAATATATGTTTTGTTGAATTGTGAGGAGATTCAACAATTCATCCCTTAAGTTTATAGATTTTACCTATATATATATATATATATATATATATATATATATATATATATATATATATATATATATATATATAAAACACTTTGTTTTGATGTACAAACAAAATTAATCATTTTTATAAATATATAATTTTCATGAGTTTTAACATTATAAGTTAATTTAATATTAAACTTTCAGTCTTCTTTATATAAAACTAAAATTTAGTTGCTACTTAAAATTTGTGAGAATAATGTGCAAACAGAGTGCAAATTAACTTATAATCTTTGAAAATTATATATTTATATATTTAAAATTTGTGAAAATAATGTGCAGAGAAAGACACGAATAAATAAACATTTTAGACTTGTCAAGTTTCCGATCAAATGATACCAAAATAATTATTTTAAAAACAACAACAGATGAAATCTTAAAATCACTTTCCAAAAAAAAAAATAATTCAAGGATGTAGTTGTTTATTGTTCCATTGATATTTAATTATGGATCTCACTTTAAAAAAGTTAAATATTTTTGAAGTAAACAAAATTAAAATACTCTTCACTTTTCGAAATTAAAGTTGAAATAAGGGGTAATTTAACAAAACTGATTATTACTTCTGTAGTATCTTTGAAGCTGAATTGAAAAGAAATTCAGAAAATATCAGCCTCGAGGAAATCGATAAAAAGACGAATAGTAGATTTGCCAACTGGTTCGAAGCTTATGTGAGTAAAATACAATAGTATAGAGAAGTTACTATTTTCTTTTATCTATATCAAGTTATAATTTATAACAACTATACATATCATCGATCTATTATGTGTATTTGTTAGGTTCTCAATCCAGATAACAACATAAATGATGAGCGGTTAAAAGACTTGGCTTTTCTAGTCCTTATAAGTGGGTGCAAACTTGACCACAAGATTTTGTAAATGGCTATAGGTTCAACACACTTACTTTTGTCTCTAACAAATCAACTATGTATAGTGGAGTGTGCATAAAAGGGACAATGTGGAATGACTATGAAAGTGACTATTATGGGATGCTTGGTGAGGTGATACAACTAGAATATTCCAATCCAACAAAGAAACAAACCACTGTCGTGTTGTTCAAATGTGATTGGTTTGATCCAACAATGGGTCGAGGGTGTAAGGTTCATAACCAGTATGGGATAATTGATATCAATCATAAGAAACGGTTCTCAAGCTATGCCTATGAACCTTTTGTATTGGCTGAACAAGCGCAACAAATTTATTTTGCAGAATATCCCAGTAAAAAGAAAGATAGTCTTGATTGGAGGGCAATGTGTAAAATAAAAGCTAGAAATAAAATTGGTTCTCCGAATATTCCATACCAAGAATATGACACTTTAACCCCGATACTCCAAAATATGACTGATGATATTGATAGCTTAAGTCATGAAAATGGTGAACTAGAAATATATGACGTTGAAAATGAGACTACTGAAATTGATCAAGAGCATGATATTAATGCTATTGAAAGTGATGAAGAGACAGAGAATCTGATTTTGAGTTCTCTGAAGATGAAGGAGAAGAACAAAGTGATGAAAACTTTGATAGTGATGAGAGTGAATAGTTATAACTTTTTGCTGTAATTTCTTTTCTAGAGTGTTTTCATTTATTACTATTGCTACTATTTTCTGTTGTTTGATGTCATTTATGATATCTTATAGGTATTATTTTTCCTAAGTTAATTCATCAATACGTTAAATTTGTTATTTAGTACTCTTTTAAATGCATTTATTTTCTTGTGATGTCATCTACTAAGAGTGACTTTGTTGAGTGAAGGTTCTGGATATTATCTGGCAGCAATCAGTTAAAGTTTTGATCATGCTTTTTAGTACAATATTTCACTGTTGAAAACTTTTTCATATTCACTTAGTCATATATAGGTACTTTTCCCTATACTAGTTGAGTTAGTGAAATCACCTTCGTACGTTTCCAGTAACTTATTATCATTTTATATGTGCAATATATGAAAGGAGTAGAGGAAGAGCTGGAGATTTTTAGTGATATGCAAATGGAGAAGGGTGGATGAAATGTAGTCTCCATAATAGCAAATGTTTGCAGGATAGTGTAGTAGAGTTTTAATCTCACTGTTTCTGTGTTTCAAGAGTTTGATGTAACATTTCGACTGTGCTGAACTATACTTATTTTTTATTGACTAAAAACAAACTCTACCTTTGCTGCAACAAAGTATACCACTATCATTGTAGGAGTAAATTTATTATTGATTCACCATCTAAATGGGTGAATCAATCTAGGTTGTTTGCTTTTGTTATTTCAGTGAACATTGAGTGCAAATAAGCTTCATTATTTTCTCTACATTGATCATTTTTATAGCATGACATGTTGCAGATTTTAGTGACTGCTCGAATATTAGTCTCTAGTTCTTGTTAGATTTTGATCAGGAAATATGACAAGTGGAAGAGGCATTAAACGTAATTGGGGAAGCCGTGGGGGCATGACTAACAAAGGAGGAGGAAGCTACAAGAAGCCACCAGAAACATCTCAAAAGGATGCTAGTGAACCATCAATTCCTACAACTCAACAGGTTGGTTTTAACCAGCGTATTGTCTCATCACGTGAAAGTACTTTGCAACATACATCTCAAGATGCAAATTCTCAACAAATAACTGCTCCTGAAAATGTTGGTGTTCAACAAGAAGCTCATGCTTCTCTGGACGTTGAACGACAACAAACACCTTTATCTCAGAATGTTGGTGCTCAACCAGAAACTCCAACTCAACATTTTCTCCTGAACAAACACTAGCATCTTTTGGAAGTAGTAATCCACACAGAAGTCAAGATACACCTAGTGGCATGAAATCCTTGAAAGTAAATGGAGATACGCAAGTGAAACAGAAGGATATAAGTTATAGCTAAATATGTTTTCATTTAATAATCTTCTCATAAATTATTCTACTAATTATTCGTAGATTCTGGCAACATGAGGATGTTCGAGATGTGGTGTTAGACTTTTAAAAAAGCTTCTCTGGACCATGGCATTGTTGGAGCAAAGTTCCAGAGCATGTACGAGACAAATGGTTCAATGACTTTGAGGTATCTATACCTGAACAAGAATTTGCGAATTTAACTTAAGGGTGTGTTTGGTATGGAGGAAAATGTTTTCCATGGAAAATGTTTTCCTAGAAAATGTTTTCCTGGAAAACAAGTAGATTTTGGACTTATTTTCTCATGTTTGGTTGGTGAGTAGAAAATATTTTTCGAAAATGATTTTTAGTGTTTGATTTATGAATGAAAAATGTTTTGAGAAACATCTTTTATTTTTACTAGAGTAAAAAATAATTTATGAAATTGAAAGTTTTTTTTAAAAACAAATATACTATTTTTTTTGGGTGGTGGTGGTGGTGGGGTAGGGGAGGGAATAGGAGTGAAAAAATAAAAAATTGAGGTCGATAGTATTTTAAAAAACAAAGTTGATTTTTTGGGGGTTGGGTGGGGGTGGGGGCTGGCCGGAGGGGGTAGGAGTTTAAAAATAAAAATTTAAAGTTGAAAATATTTGTAAAAAACAAAATTAATTTTTTGGGGAGGGGTGGGGCTGGCCGGTGGTGGGTGGGGGCGGTGGTCAGGGATCTGGTGAAAAAATAAAATTTTGAAATTGAAAATATTTTTTTAAAATTGATGTTTTTCAAAAAAAAAATGTGATTTGAAATTGAAGGAGAGTTTTAGAAAATGTTTTCCTTAATTTTTGAAGGGAAATCATTTTCCTTATTTTGAGGAAAATGAGTTGATTTGGAAAACATTTTTCAAAACTTTTGTCCCAACCAAACATGGGAAAATTGGAAAACATTTTCCAGAAAACGTTTTCCTTCATACCAAACACACTCTAAGTGTTAGATTTTTTTGCATTAGTAAATTCTAAAAATAAGTATATGTGTGTGTGTGTGAGAAGACACTTATTGATACATGTATCTTGTAGTGTACTAATAAATGGGAAAATTGTTTAGTCTTTAAAGGAGATTCCTCCTTTTGGCCTGACGTTGTGTTTTTGTGTTGAGTTGGAGGATGATTTCTCGAGCTGAATGCTTTTTTTATTGTTAGTGCTGTTAAAATCTTCTAGCATTTTGCTAAGTTGAAACATGTTATATGCAAGCATTAAACAACGATTTTAGTACCTATGATTCAGATTTCCTTTGCTTCCCCTATATGAATATCATTTGATATCAACCTTCCATTTTAGTATCTGCCTCTATATTTTCAGCCAATTTATTAGTGTCTTCCACAACTTTTTTGCATATCTACAACTAATGAATATATGTATGAAATATTCCACTTCTCATGAGTTACATATCATGCAATCTAGGGGAACATGTATTTACCATCTCTCAAATATATCTATAGTAGCTAATCTTTCTTGTAATGTTATTCATGGAATGTAATGGTATTGCGGTACTATCTTTTTTATAATTATAAGACTCTGCACTGAAATCTTTACATAACAACAGGTAAGTTACTTTGATATTGCACTTTTGTTTTCAGGCTTACTACTTTAGATCAACAAGTAGTGTGTTATGATTGAATCATATTTTATATTCGAAAATCTTTCTCACAAGCCAACAAGTTATTTGAGGAGTTTTAATTGTGCATATATCTTGTCGCTTTATGTAGAAGTTTTTTAGCCATTTAGGTTATCATATCTGAAGGATACAACTCATAGAAACTTAGCATCCTTGTTAAACACTTGGTAATCAATTATATTCAAGTGTCCTGCACTTCTAGGTTTACATTGTGTCTCATAAGTTTTCAAGGTCAGCCTCCTTGATAACCAGTTATTCTTTTTAACTAGAACTGTGCATCTCTACTTGAAAAATAATACTAAATTGATTATTTACTTTTTATTGTAGAAGAGTTATTCTTTTTCTGGTGAAGATAAAGTACTTGTTCGGAAAACTTTTAACCGGGTGGGTAGTGAAAGATTGAGTGACAGTTTGGAAAAATCAAAGAGAACATTTGCAAAACAAAGCAAATACCAAAGTGGATTGCTCAAGTTCATTGGGAAGGTTTGATGCGATATTGGGACTCTTGACAATTTAAAAAAAATATCAGCAATAAACTCGAAGAATAGAATGTCATCTAATAATGGAGAAGGTCCTTAGTTAGATACTGGAGAATTGGTTGCATTTGCTGAGTACAGAAGAAGACATGTAAGTAATTCTTTATTTTTGTTTAGTATTTATTATGATTAGTCTTATGTTATTCTATGATTTATGTTGAAAATTAACAATATATTGAATGGTTGTTGAAGGAACTAACTGGTAAAGAGCTTCGAAATGATGAATTATTTCTAATGACTCACAAAAGCAAAAACGAAAAGAAGTGGATATGTGGAATGTCAGAAAGGATGTGGGTATGTTTTTATCTCATTTCATCAGTGCTATTTATTCTGAAAGTTACTTTTGTTTAAATTTAAATCCACGTGAATTGTTTTCTAAGAAGCAAAAGGAAATTGAACTCATTGTATTTTTGTTTCTGCACGACTCTTATTCCACCTTATGGTTTGAGTAAGGAACCTATATAGTTTTAATAGATCATTTAGGAAAGATGTTCACTTTATTAATTCATATCGGTTTTACTGAATTAACATTAAGTTTTGTTTACTTATTTATTTACGGATTAAATCAAGATTCTGCTTTCTGTAGTTATCTGTGAACATGTGTATCTTGTCTAGTTCGGAGAATGATTCTTGCTTAATTGTTACCTTTACTAAAGTCGAGGGCTAGAAGTACCGGTGAATATATTGTGTGTGTTGTATAAGTGGTTTCTTGAATTTTTATATGATGTGCGTGTTGTAGCAGTGGTTTCTTGAATGTTTTGTATCTTGTGCCTACCTGTTGTAGCAGTGGTTTCTTGAATGTTTTGTATCTTGTGCCTGTTGTAGCAATGGTTTCTTGGATATTTTATATCTTGTGTGTGTTGTAACTATGTTTTTCATCTTCTGTCAAATATAGAAAATAATATTTGTATTTTGTCATACAATTTCTAACTAGATTTATCTAAAAAAAATATCCCTACCTATTTTTAGCTAGTCATTCAATGAAGAAAATTTTCCAAGAAAAACTTGAAAAATGGCTAGAGAATTTGTAAGTTTAGCTAGGGTAATTCCTTGCTAAGTCATACTAAAGTCAACAGTGATCAAGAAAAATTTGCTATGAATTTAGCTAGCATACATCCTACCAACATTTTTGCTACAAAGATATCGTAGCTAACTTAGCTAGGAAATACATAATCTTCTAGGTAAAATTTAGATAAGAGCTTATTAGCTTTGCTGGTCTTCTAGGGTTATTTTTCTAGCTAAATTTACCGTAGCTAAGGATTTATCACATTAGCTAGGAAATATATTTGTAGCTAAATGCATGTTCTCTTGTAGTGGTTCTCAGGAAGAATCTCAAACAGATTTGCAACATAAGGAGTTACAAAAGATAAATTTGCTCCTAGGTCTATCAAGGCATAAACATCAAAAGTAAATACTTTGATCATACCTGTGACAACATCTAGCGAGTTCTCTTGCTCTTGGAGGCTAGTGATTGCATAGAGGCGGTTCGCCTCTCCGCCTGTACCAGAAGTAGCTCCTCTAGGTGAAGCCCTGTCGTGTTGGGCAACTGATGAAGATTGGGCTCTCCTGCTCGAATTTCTGCCACCCTGCCTGTTCTTAGGATACTCTCTCATCAAATGACCCTCATAACCACACTTAAAGCAATCTGTCTGGCCATCACGACATTTACCTTGGTGGGTTTTACCACACTTAGCACAGGCAGGAGCCCACCGACCTCCCTATGTCACGCTTCTGTTGGCCTAGATCTGCAGTTCTGCGAATTCTGTCCATTGTACTCACTTTTGTTTCTCGGTGCAGGAGCACTAGCAGCACTAGCAGATGATGGTGTAGGCCCCTTTTGTTTCTGGGACTCTGGTCGATTCAAACCACCTTTCTTCTGCCCAGACTTAGTCTCAGTCTTGGCTTTCTTTTTCCAGTACTCCTATCTGTTCATCAACTTTTCTTCTTCAACTTGCTGCACATAGACCATCAATCGGGATATGTCCATGTCACTGATCATCATTGCAGCTCAGCCCTCTTTGCTTCACGCATGACCCAAGCCACCGAAAAAAATCTCATCTTACTACTCATATCCTTAACCATATTCGAAACATAGCGAGACAGTTAGGTGAATTTCAGCCCATACTCATGAGCACTCAAGGAGTCCTGTTTCATAGTAAGGAAATCCCTCACCTTTGCCTCTTTCAGTTCTCGGGGAAAGAATAACCCCACGAAAGCTTCTTCAAAGCAAGCCCATCTCGGATGTGGTGCATCCTCATCTATGCCCTTCTTCCACTGGTCGTACAAAGTCCTAGCCACATTCTTCAGTTGATATGCAGCCAGTTCGACTATCTCAACACCAATGAAATTCATTACATCGAATACCTTTTTCAACTCTTACACAAAGTTTTCTTGATCCTGAGTAGTGCTCGAACTGGTGAAACTGGAAGGATTCATTCTCAGGAACTCACGAATACTCGAGCTGTCGGCCACTTCTCATCGAGCTCTTCTCTGTTGACCAACCTGGTTAGTCACCGCTTGGATTTAACATCTGGATAGTCTGACAAAACTCAACATTGGTGACCTCTCGTTGAGGTGCATTAGGTACCTCTGGCACTTCTACATTTATTCTGGTTGGACGACCTCTGACCGCTCTTCGTGGAGGCATGATAATATGAAACACGCCCAAGCACGAATTAGAGGGAAACTTTTTATAGATAAACTCTAACACACGAAAAAAGAATATGAAAGAAATGAGAAATTCCTAAATGTTTTAGCCTCCCAATCATAGATTTGGCGCGATTCACTCCAATGACTAAGACTATACAGACACGGATTCGTAGACTCATTAGGACTCTTCAACTCTGTGCTCTGATACCAAGTTTGTCACGCCCTTAGCCTACACCCTGGACGTGGCCGGCACCCAATGACCATTGTTGGCCTTGAGAGAACCCATGCCCTGACTTACTTAACTCATCATAAGAATTAACTCAATAGTAAAACAAGTAATATTTATCATAAATAACTTAGATTAATATCTTGTACAAAATGGCACTTAAGTTTCAAAATAGAATATCTGAATGCAAGGTAACAAGAGACTCAAATCTAACTGACTATCTGTCTATGAAGCCTCTATAATACTAAGATGAATGTTGGGACAAACCCCACAACATTCTAATAATGAAAAAGGACTGAAAGCATATAAAAGGATCCTCCGAATGCTAGGATCCTCACCACTAACTCTGGATGCTCAAACTGGATCAACAATGCGTTGGATGCTGATCGGGTTACCTGTGTCGGCATCATAAGACGATGCAGGCCAACTGGCATCAGTACGTTGAATGTACGAGTATGCGAGTTGGAATGCTAACAATAACTTAAGGCTTGAGAGTATTTTAAGAAGAACTTACCTTGGCTCTGCTCAACTCATGAAACACTAACTCAATATAAAGCAGTAAAGAACATCCAATATATGTTTATAAAACTTTGTAAAACAATGTAAACAACTTAGTTCGGTAAAATAATGCAATAACAAACACAATTTTACTTATAATGAAAGTAATATAGTTTCTTTGGAAGATTCTCTAACCGACAACCACAACTATGAGCCTAAGTTGTAATACAACGTTTACCTATGCTGCCAGAACTGTCCTATACTTAACCGTCGCATAAAACTCCTTAACTTAGTGGATTCACTAGCTTAACTTACGTGATCAGCTAAAGAGTATGACCCATTAGTACCTATGACTGCTACATGGTTCACATGGAGACTTAAGTTAATATGAACTCGCATCCCCAAATCGGTGCTCAATACTACTCCCACAATAAACTTTCGCTCATGTTTTTGAAGTAACTTTCTTCTTTGGGTTGAGATAATTTGCTCAACACTTTAGCTTTAAAAAGCTTTCTTGGAATCAATGTTCCCTTTTCGCTCAAAACTCTTTTTTTTTTTGAAATCTTAGTTTCATCTTAACTTAAATGTAAAAACAGTTATAAACTTTCTAGGGAATACTTAGTTCCCTTATAACTTATGAGAAATGAACTCAACTCTTAGGGAATACTTATTTCCCTTATATTGCTTGCTTCAACTCTTTATCATTTACTTGACTTGAAACTTGAGCCTTAAAACGAAATTAAAACGTTTAAATAAGACTTTTGGAGATTTTAAGAAACTTTACTTTGACTTACTTTTAACCTTTTAACCTTAACTCTTAACTTCTTAGACTTCAATCATAACTTTCCTTGAATTGGATTATGGATTCAAGGTTATGAATTGAGTTCTTTGATAAACTTTAGGTGTTTAGAGATCATTTGGAGTAATTAGAATCATTGGGAGACATTAACATACCTTACAAGGACTTAAAATGGCTAAACTACGAAAACTGGGTGAAAAACGTCGATTCGAGAACGTTAGGGGCGTGCTGCGCCAACCTCAACTAACTGAGGTGTACTGGTAGCGCGGTGTCCTGAATGTCAAAGGCCAGTTTCAGGCGCACTGCTGGCGCGACGCGCCTGGCCTCCTCGGGTGCATCTAACGGACTTTTCAACTTATTTTTGAATCTCTAAACCCTCCAAACCTCCCTAGTTCTTTCACCAAACACTTGGGACTATTAGTACCCTAAATACCTACTGAATCAACTCAAAAACAACCGAAGAAATAAGAATAAACCCACAATAGGCAGCCAACAATTCAATCAACAAGATTCGATATTATTCTTCAAGAACTTCAACCTTTAACATAAAATCAACACATAGAAGTGGCGCCACTACAAAAAAGAATTTCCTTTTAATTTATTTATTTACAAAACTAACCTTCCGCTATCATTAAAAGTGGTAAACTTTATGAAAAATTGTGACTTTTATGAAAAGTTGTGACTTATAAAAAGTTACGATTATTATGAAGAATTTTTTTTATGAAAAGTTGTGAGTGTTATGAAAAGTTGTGACTTTTATTAAAGGTTGTAATTTTACGAAGGACTGGAACTTTTCCAAATAGTTGTAAAATTTTCGATAAGGCACAATAAAATTTTGTTCACATTACCTTTTGTTGTATATAAATAAGGGATTTTCTCTCATTTTAAAACAATGAAAATTTTGAACCTCTTCTTATTCTTTTTCACAATTAAATATTTGTGTACTTTACTCCGATTGAGTGGCTCAAAGATATAATTGCTTATGGTACAAATCCTAGTATGTGTTTTTACGGTCATTTATTTATGCTTATGTTATTAGTGATAGATGATAAGATTTAATAATAGTATTATAGTTTTAATGAGTGATAAGTTCTAAGTATTATTATTTTATGATAAGAATTTTCTTTTAATATATTTATTTACAAAACTAGCCTTCCTCTATCAGGAAAAGTTGTGAAATTTATGAAAAATTGTGACTTTAATGAAGAGTTGCGACTTTAAGGAAATTGCGAATTTTAAGAAAAGTTGTGATTTTTATGAAGAGTTTCAACTTTTATGAAAAGTTTGACTTTTATAAAAAATTGTAGTCTTTCCAAAGGGTTGCAACTTTTCCAAATAGTTGTAATGAAAAGGCACAATAAACTTTTGTTCACGCTACCCTTTGTTGTCTATAAAAAAAGGATGTCCTCTCATTTTAAACAACAAAAGTTTTGAACCTCCTTTTATTTTTCTTCTTCACAATTAAATATTTGTGTACTCTGGTCCGATTGAATGGATCACTGGCACCATTGCTTATGTTACAGATCCTGCTATGTATTTTACAGTCATTAATTTATGCGTATGTTTTTAAGGATAAATGATAAGATGTAATAATAGTGTTTTTGTTTTAATGAGTGATAAATTACATGATATTAAATTTCCGCTTGAAGCGCTGGTAATCCTTGATTCTCATGGCGCCACATCACCAGGTTGAGGGTTATATATATATATATATATATATATATATATATGACCCTCAACCTGGTGATGTGGCGCCATGAGAATCAAGGATTCTCTTCGAACTTATTTATTTCCAACATTGCCCTTCCCCTCTCCAATAAGAACGCCACTTCAACCTTCAACAACCATTTCTTCCGTTCAGTATCTTACCACTCATGCTGATCTTCATAAATATTATGCCTATTTACAAAAGCGGACCCGATTATGTGGAGGCCTCAAAATTCAGAATTCTTCTTGAACCATTCATAAATGTCACAACCTTACGGAAATGTCACAACTCTTTCGAAAAACATAATTTTTCATAAAAGTCACAACTCCACAAAAGTCACAACTTTTTATAAGAGACAACTTTTCACAAAATTCACAAATTTTAATGAAAGTCACAACTTTTAATACAAGTCACTACTTTTCACAAAAGCGACAACTCTTCATTTCTCATTCACACATTTTAAAATTCAACACTTAATTCCAAGACACCAAAAGATGAAAGAATTAAAAAAGAAAATTGATTTCAACAATACGACATGCTCTTGCAGCTCTCGGTCCACAACTCACAACGCTACTCGAATTGTCGAATTTATTACATTTGGTTTTTTAGGAAACAAAACTTCTATTGATTCCACAATAATTTGTAGGGTGTTCCTCTATAGGGGAGTCGAGTTGAAATACATTAATTAAGCTTCATATTAAGTGTGTTCCCTTTCTCAAACGCTTTCTTCCTCCTATTTCATGAAGCCTAATCTTCTACCATAAATCATAGTGATTCATGTAACTATTGCAATTTCTTTTTGCTATTTTGGTGAGTTTTTTGTAACTCTATTTACAATTTCAGTACGGATGATTGAAAATTGATCTTCTCTTTTATCCCTTTCTACAGGTTTCTTCATATACTTTTTAGGAAAACTGCTTGTGGGTTGTGCTATATTTGATAGCACACAACAACAAATAGTTGATAACTAATATGGAACCAATGGTAAAATTTGTTAAAAGAAACATACAATTTATTCTCTTACTTGAAACTATTCATTAGTTTTATCTTAGCTATAAATACTTTGTATGCCATGCACTCTTCCTAGAACATTTGTATAGAAACAATTAGTCCACTTCTTTTATTTCAAGTTGACTTATTTTTCATATTTCTTCCTCTCTTCATAGATATCCAAAAAAAACTATAAAAATAGTTTTTATTGGCAAAAAATATGTACATTAACGAAGAGTGCTAGAGCCTTTACCGATATTAATTAATTGTCATGAGATTCTATGTAACTATACACTTTAGGGACATTTATAGAGAGTAGCTATTGCCTCTTAATATGTATGAAGTGACGTATGCGCTAACGCAATCAAAATTGGAGGAATATGCTTTTGAGCAACTAAATCAATGGATTATGCAAATAAGGTATTTAAGCACACAATATTATGTACTCTTTCTAATGAATTATTCGATGTGTATTGTTCTAACAGGAAAGGAAAGAAGATTTACGAATCGCTACTTGCTAAATATACTGTTGAAGATGCTACCAAATAAAAGTTTGTTTTTGGTAATTTTTACAAATGGGAGATGACTGAGGAGAAAGATGTAAAGGTACTAATCAACCAGTTTCACAAACTAGTTTAAGATCTTAAGTCGGAGAAAATCATTTAATCGAAGCAGTTCGTGGCTGGTATATTTATTGAAAAACTACCAGAATCTTGGAATAACTACAAACAAAATTTGAACCACAAACAAAAGCTATTATCTATTGGAGATTTTATGAAACACGTCATCATTGAGGATACTAACAGAGAGAAATTATATTTTGTCAAAGCAAAAGAAATTGCTACAAAAGTCAATTTTGTGAAATGCAATCACAACAAAGATAACAGGTATGAAAAAGAACTTGATTATAAACTCAGGGTCAACAATCAAATTTTCAAGAAAAAAGGTATTTGTTTTGTGTGTGGCAAATTAGGCCACCATGCAGTTCAATGTAGAAACAGAGCTGGGAAAAATGACAATCGTGCTAAGCCAAGAGTAAATTTGGCCGAAGCAGATGATATTATAGTGGCGGTCATTTCCAAGCTAATCTTGTGGCCAATATAAGTGATTGGGTGATAGATTCAGGTGCTACTAGGCATATTTGTGCCAATAAAACAGATTTTGTGCCTTACACCCAAGTCAATGAAGGACAAAAAGTTGTGTATCTTGGTGATTCTTCAACCACTCAAGTCCTTGGAAAAGGAAAATTTCTTCTCAAACTCACATCTGGAAAAACCATGGCATTGACTGAAGTGTTGCATGTTCCTAGTATCAGAACCAGTTTGATTTCCATCGGATTATTAGGAAAGGTGGAGGTGGAAATTGCATTTGAATCTATTAAGGTAGTGATAACCAAGAATAATGTTGTTTGTGGGTAAAGGGTATTGTAATCGTGGTTTATTTGTTCTCAATGTTTCTCAAGTCATGAAAGAAAAAGCTAGTACTTAATTATTTACTTTTGACATGCTAAATTGGAACCAGTTGAATAAATAAATTTTTATGTTTTGATGTTCTGATAATAAAATTTTCTCCAATGTTAATGATTAGTTTTCAAAATGTTAAGGATTGGAGAAAAAAAGAATAATTTATTGTTCTTTTAATGATGCAATTTGATTCTATAATTTAATTTTTTCTTGTGATCACTAGATGGATGATGATATATAATGTTTAATTGAAGTTATATTTTTAGCTTATTATGATGACATGGTTATTTTGAAAATAGGGTAAACTTGTTATTTAGAAATATTATTTTCTAAATTGAACTTTTTGAGGTATGGGGGTAACATATTTTTAGCTAGAAGAGGGTGTTTAGAAAAAGGAAAAGGGAATTTTTGGATAGCTCTAACCTCTCAAATGTCTATAAAGGTTGTGATGTAGTTCATTGTAAGTTATGTATTATATACCTAAAATTCATTCATGTCTTACGATGAAATTTGTGGTATTGGCTTTGTCCTAGTGACTTTTTTAGATTTCTTTTGTAATATTAATGTATTAGGTGTGAAACGTCAACAATTTTTCCTTTATTTACTATTTCAGTACTAAAATATATCAATTTGGATTTAAAGAAGCAATGTTTGGGGATGATGAGTAGAATTGGGGTACGAATCGAATAAGTGGAGACTAATTTTACAGGGGTAAGAGAAGATGTCAGAAAATTGGAAGGATGGTTTAAATAAAAAAGAGAGTCTCTTGCCAGAATTGATGGCAGAAGCATTCCTTTCTCAAACAAGATTAATGTGAAACTAAGAAAAGAGAAGAAATGTAAACTTCACTAGAGAAAAAAATGGAAAGAAATTTTGGAAACTACAACTAACAGTTTCAAAGGAGAGGATCCGTTAGGATGTATTTTCAAGTGGAACCGTATTTTGCAGTAAATAAAATTTATGAAGTGGAAAGATTACAGAAAGAAAGTGTTTGTTTGGAAGAAAAGGCTATAAATTGCTATTATTTGATATAGCCTCGGCAACCAATGTTAACCTAGGAGGACTTCAAAGAAAGTTCATGAACCGATTTCATCATTCTCAAAAGATCAAACAGTATGATGTCTTAGTGGGGTTGTAGAAGGTTACCACAATAACCATGTTTCATGAAGAATTTAATAAGGTGCCAACGTCTAAGAAGGAGGCGTCTGATGAACTGTTATTTGGCGTATTTTTCAATGGGCTGAAAGAGAAAATTTGTACCTTCTGTAATTTTCTGAATTCTAGAAAGGTTGTGATCTAGTTAACCGTAGGTTATGTATTATATAACTAAAATTCATTCATGTCTTAGGATGTAATTTATGGTGTTGGCAGTGTCCTAGTGATTATTTTTTAGATTTCTTTTTGTAATATGAGTGTATCTAGTGTGAAACATCAATATATGTTCCTTTATTTACAATTTCAGCAGTAAAGTCGATATATACCTTGTAGGATACAATTTCAAGATCTTTTTCGAGCAAACCGATAATCTTATGTTGTATCTGAGGTTGACAAATATATGAGATAACATTATAGTTGAATCTAATATTATCCAGAAGAATAAAAGTTCACATAAGGAGAAAATCTAAATTGTAATCTATTTGCATAAATCAGTGTGATAAATAGAAAAAATGAAATAAAAATAGTTGTTTATCAAAACAATGACCCGCAAACATATACTATCATCCATCAAACACTGAAGAGGGAACATGCAAATTTGACAACACATCACATGTAAAGACTCCAAAGCTTATAGAGATAGGCCCTCCCCTCATATTCGATTTGATTATTGCGAGGCACATCAAGAAAAAGAATACCCAAAAAGAGCAAACTTTTGAAAAGTTGTGGATTCCATTTTCTACTATGTATATGTACATTCTTCTATACTGTATTTTGATGCTGGCAAGAAGTTCGATGAACAGGAACATGATGTCGCTAGACTAGTGGGACATAACAGAGAAGAATGACACAAAGAAGTATGAAGATAAAATTTTAACTTTCAGGATGTTGAGTAAGGATTACTACTCTCTTTCTATCATGAAATTTGTCAAGGATCGCGGATTGGGTGTTGGCGATGAAATTGGGATGTATAAATATCATAATTTATAGAAGTCAATTTTCAAATTTCGTTCTATGGTTTGTGATTCAAGAGTTAGGACTATATTTTTCCATTTGTAATTGTGATTGGAATATCTGGATTCCCAAATTTGTGTACTTTTCTGTACTTGTATTTACATAAAAGCTTGGTTGATAGTTGTTTAAATGATTCAAGAATTAGGACCCAACATTTGAATTTTCCCATTTTGTTACTTGACCGTGTAAAAATTTATACACGGCCGATAGACATTAGTTAAACTCCTATTTTTGTCAACACTTTAGGTAAGATAACAATCTTTGAATATTTATCGCGAATTTAAATGCCAAAATGACATATTTTTCCTATTTTATAACTCTCCTCCGAAAGTCCCTTAATAAACAACTTTAAAATCTAAAATAGTAATAGTTTTCTCCGATTCCCTCTCAAAGTTGGACAAGAAAACCTAATTTGTGTTTGTATAAGGTGTTACTACCTCTCTTTTTCAATGTTTTATTTTCTTGAGAATTATCTCTTTCCTCACTCTCTTCAGTGTCTCATCTCAGGCTTTTGCTTAGCATAAAAAAGACTTTTTATTAGGATTTCTTTCGATCATAAAAGCTTATGAAGAAGTTTGAAAAGTAAATAACACTCCACATGATGACTTTTTATCTTTGGTGCATCAAATTGTTCAAGGATCGCGGATTGGGAGGTGGTGATGAAATTGGGATTTATTGGGATACTGGATCTCCAAGTTTAATGTACAAATCATTTTCTCATGTTCGCTCCTTGTGAAAAGGTCTAAGAATTTAGGATCAAAAGCAATATTTTATTAGTTTTTTGTTAAGTATTACTCTCTCAGCTAAGTATATTAGCTGAAGACCTAATTACGAAATTGGAATATTTCGAGTGTGATGATTCTTGAAGGTCCCAATTTAGTCCGTGCGATTCCCTTTTTGTACTTATGTTTTTATTCCCTATTGATATAGTATTGTTCTATTAAAATGAGAATATTGTAGTTCTTGTAATATTGTAGTAGTTTTGATTTTCTGCCTAACCTTTCCTTTATGTGTTCTTCAGTACAAAAGATCATAATGTGAGAAATAAGTTATCATACTGACAAAATATTCCTGGATATAAGGACCTAACATAACCTAATTAAGGACCCCATATCGCGCACAAACTCAATGGAAGAAGATTACAGGGTGAATCCTTAAGTTGATATTTCATAACACATACTGACTTTGTTGTATCTCCAATGCACATCGAGCTAAACATGAAGAAGGGAAGATGAAGAACTAAACTGCACCGAAAGCTGTAAGATTCTGAGTTTTTGTTAGAACGTGGTAATTTTAATTAAGAGAGAACTAATAAACTTATGATGTTTGAAGTAATAATCCAGAATGAAAACTAATAGAGTGTCGTATGTAAGATATTGATAGCCAATAAGAGTAAAAAGTATTGGGGCATGTTCGAGTAGAGGAATGTGATTTCAGATGTGACACTTCATCCATCAAAATTATCTTCAATCAGTAACGTGATAGTTTCATCCAACTAAAATAACTGAGAAAATTGAAATCATGACAAAACTGATGTTGTTACAATATATGGTCTAAACGCTTTCAATCATCATTGCATTAGCACAAGAATAAGGCTACATTCATTCAAGTCTTTTTTTCTATTTTTTGCGTAATCAAAGTTGCTGGCTTCTCAACTGTTGGGCATGGACTTTATAGATAGATGCATAATCCTCTGTACAAATACCTGCATTTAGGTAACCGGCGACTTTAAGTAAACTATAATGCAATGCCCTTTTTGAGACATTTATGTTTTCCTTCTAAGTTTGTCTAGTTCAGCCAAGACATTCTCGAGGGGAACTCTCAGCTTGCTCTGTTTAGTTTGCAGTTTCTCGCAGCATAAGTTAAACTAACAGCAGTAGTAATAACTATAGTTTTTATCGTCCTGTAGTAAAACCTAAAATACAATTAATAGCAGCAGTTGAGAGCATCATCAACACTTGAATAAAATAAATATCCGTAGTAGTAGAGTTCATTCCTTAAATGAGGGAATAAGAGCTTACCTCAAGCTGTTTGATCACAGTTTTCCAAAATATGTTGTAGTATCATTCTTGAAAGATCTTAAAGCAAGAACATTCTTTCTTAATTTGTATATATATATATATATATATATATATATATATATATCATTGATCGTCTTCACACCTCAATTTTGCTGGTTTAAATTTATTTTGTACTTTAATTCTAGTAACCAAGTGTTTGCATTAGCATTAGCCATTGTAGTTTTCCGCAGTTCATCTAACATATTATGCACAACAACATCAAAAAGATGGTGTCCATTTTGCTGTTTTCTAGGCTACTGACTTCAATAAATGCAGCAAGCAGAATCATGATTTACTTGAAAATGGTACTCATTCTATGAATGTTGTGGGTATATATAAAGAAAGTTAACATAAGACGGCGTATACCAAAGAGTATGTGTACAAAAGTATATAATTGTGTTTGAGATGAGGAGTTTTGTCCAATGAATTCTAAATTCATTAAATCAAATCCTTGCATTTATCCAAATAAAGCACGTTTACAACATAAAAGATAGTTGATTATTAGAAAATTCCGCTATCTATAAGCACCTCTACTCGCTAAGAAAGAAAGAAATTGAACAAAAACAATTGGAAGAACCCCTAGTTTGTCTTCTCCCATCATATATGCAACATATTCCTTAATCACAAGGGCTGAATCTTTAACTTGATGGCTTCTGTACAGTGTAATTGACTTCTCATGAAGGAAAATTGTTTGGGATCTGTACAATATTTCTAATTCCTCGTGCATGGGAAAAGATTTCTCTTCGTCTTCCAAACAAAAAAGGTTGAGCTAATATAGTATTTCTCAATTTCTCTAACTTTGAGTCCTCTTATACCACCTGAGTTTATCAGCAAGTCTAGTGTTGTAAAGTTTGTTTCGATAGTTTTCTCCAGTGATTGGTTTCTCCTCTAAGTTGCAAACAAGAATGGATACATCTGTTGGGAAAACGCGGACAAACACAAAAATATATTTGGTCAAAGTATTGAAATAAAATGAGAAAATAGCGACATCAAGAATTTTACGTGGAAACCCTTCTAAATAAGGGAAAAACCACGGGCCAAGAGGAGAAATTGATATCACTACAGTAAGGAATTTTACAACGTGTAGTCCCGAATACAATACTCAAAGTGACTACTACACACTCAAAAGGAACAACACTCTTTTGGTTTCCACCTTACTAAAATATCGCTCACACTCTATTTTTTTTCACAGACTATTTTTCTTGTATAGTCTATGGAATACCTCACTTTGCTCTCAAAATGATTTTTCTCTGTAACTTGGTGTGTTCAACAAATGAGCAAGAATGATCTATTTATAGAATAAGAAAATCACGCCTATGTTACTAATGACATAGATAAATATAACACAGTCAAAAAAGGGTTGCAAATCTTACTAATTTGCCAACCACCAAATCATTTATTTTCAACTCTAATTACTGTTTCTTTTTAACAATTGCTTGTAGAAATTGAATAGAGAAAGTTGAACAAAAATATGGGATGGACTCCACAAATATTCCCCTCCAGTCTCATTCACTAGAAAAGAGGTATCTTCATTTTCTTTATAGATAGCTCATACCCACAAGTTCTTTGCATAACTCGAACTTGTCTTTCGGTATCGTTTTGGTCAGCATATCTGTTGGATTTTCACTTGTGTGGATTTTTTTTATGTGAAATGATTCACTCTCCACTTCCTCACGAATCCAATGATATCTGACGTCGATGTGTTTTGTCCTTGAATGGTATATGGGGTTCTTGCTCAAGTCTATTGCACTCTGGTTGTCACAATAGATCATGTACTCCATCTGATGCAAACCAAGTTCTTTAAGAAATCGCTTTAGCCATATCATCTCCTTTCCGGCTTGAGTAGACGAAATATACTCAGCTTTAGTTGTAGATAGTGCAACACATTTCTGCAAGTTTGACTGCCATGATATAGCTCCCCTTAAAAAACAAAAACAAATATCTAGTAGTGGATTTTCTGTTATCAAGGTCACCTGCCATATCAGCATCTGTATAGCCTTTCGAGATTGGATCTGATGCTCTAAAACACAAGCATTCATTTGAGCTTCTTCTAAGATACCTGAGTATCCACTTCACAACTTCCCAATGCTCTTTTCCTGGATTTTCGAGAAATCTGCTGGCAACACCAGCTGCGTGAGCAATATCAGGTCTAGTGCACACCATTGCATACATTATACTTCCAACGACGGAGGAATATGGACTTTGGCCATGCTCTCTTTTTCCTCCCTAGTAGTAGGACATATTTTCTTGCTCAACTTCATATGACCAGCAAGAGGTGTACTAACAGTCTTAGCATTCTTCATATTGAAGCGCTCTAGTACATGTTAAATGTAATTTTTCTGGGATAAATAAATCTTCCTTTCATCTGTGAGACGAGTAATTCTCATGCCCAAAATTTGCTTGGCATGACCCATGTCTTTCATAGAAAAAGACTTACACAACTCTTTCTTCAGCTCGTCAATATTGGAAGTATTCTTGCCCACAATTAACATATCATCCACACACAGCAAGAATATGATAAAATCATTGTAAGAAAATTTTTGTACAAATACACAATGATCTGAAGAAGTCTTCTTATAGACTTGCTCCCCCATAACAGATTCAAACTTCTTGTACCACTGTCTAGGAGCTTGCTTTAGGCCATATAGACTCTTTCTGAGTTTGCACACAATTTTCTTTACCATCCACTTTGAAGCCCTCAGGTTGTTCCATATAAATCTCTTCTTCTAGGTCACCGTGAAGGAAAACCGTCTTCACATCCATCTGCTCAATCTCTAAATTAAGACTAGCAGCCAAACCTATAACTGTGAGAATCGAGGACATTTTCACAACAAGAGAAAATATTTTGTCAAAGTCAATACCCTTTCTTTGACCAAATACCTTAACAACCAATCTAGCTTTGTACCTGGGCTTCAAGTTGTGTTTTTCAACTTTCACTTTTAACACGCACTTGTTCTTCAAAGATCTCATGACCTTGGGCAATTTTACCAACTCATAAGTGTGGTTCTCATGCAAAGACTTCATCTCATCTTGCATGGCTTCAATCCATTTATCCTTGTGCTCATCTTCCATGACCTTCTCATAACATTCGGGCTCTCCCCCGTCAGTGAGTAACACATACTTGTTTCGTGAATAACGAGCGGAAGAAAACTGTTGTCTTGTGGTCCTCCTAAGCGAAATATTTGATTCGTCCACAACTTCATGAGAAACTGGATCATCAATAAGAATATCATTGTTATTATCAACATTAACATGTTGATTCGATACATGATTCTGGGCGTCACCATGATTATCAAGCCCAACAACATCAAACACACTTGTGTGAGAAACTTCATCATGATGAACTATACCATCAAAAGTTGAAGATTCTACCTTTTCCGCTTTGTCAATATCTTCAATTGTTTGATTCTCCATGAAAATAATATCATGGTTTCTCACAAGTTTCTTTTGAATTGGATCATATAGCCTGTAACCAAATTCATCAAGGCCATATCCAATGAAGATGCACTATCTTGTCTTGGCATCTAACTTTGACCTCTCATCTTTTGGCACATGTACAAAAGTTTGCAACCAAATACTCTCAAATGGTCATAGAAAACATCCTTTCCATACCAAACACTATTTGGTACATCACTTTGCAAAGCAACAGCAGGAGATAGATTAATAACATGTGCAACGGTCAATAAAGCCTCATACCAAAATGAGTTCGACAACTTTGCTTCAGAAAGCAAACATCTAACTCTTTCCATCAAGGTTTTGTTCATCCTCTCAGCCAAACCATTAAGCTGAGGAATCTTGGGACGAGTCTTTTGGTTTCTAATACCTTGATTCTTAAAGTATTCGTCAAATGGTCCTCAATATTCACCACCATTATCAGTACAAATATATTTTAGTTTCTTTCCAGTTTGTCTTTCAACTGAAGCGTGACACTGCTTGAATACACCTAACACTTGGTCTTTAGTCTTCAATACATAGACCCAAAGTTTTCTCGAGCAATCATCAATGAAAGTGACAAAGTAGAGTGCACCACCCAATGTCTTTGTCTTCATTGGACAACATAAATCAGAGTGCACCAACTCAAGCAACTCTGTCTTTCTCGAAAGGGGGTAGGACTTAAAGGAAACTCTATTTTGTTTACCACCCAAGCAGTGTTCTCATTTTTTTAATTTAGCACTTTTGAAATTTGACAATAATTTCTTCTTGGCTAGAACATTAATTCCTTCTCGCTGATGTGGCTAAGCCTCTTGTGCCATAATTTGAAGCGATATCGCTCTCAACCGCATTCACTATATCAACACAAGGAGAGGTCGTAGTCCAGTATAGACCACGACGTTTGTTACCACGAGTCACAACCAAGGAACCATTAATGAGCTTCCATTTTCCATCACCGTTGGTACTAACATGTCCTTCATCATGTAAAACACCAACATAAATTAGGTGCAGACGAACATCATGAGCATGTTTCACATTGTTCAAAACTAGTTTAGTTCCAACACTAGTTTCCAAACAAATTGTACCAATACCAACCACCCTAGAAACAGTCTCATTACCCATACTCAAGGTTCCAAAATCATCAAGAGTATAGGAAGAGAATAAATCCTTTCTTGATGTCACATGAGATGCGATACTAGTTTCCACAACCCAGTTTGACTCATCACAAGCAATATTTATCATATCCGCATCAAGGACAGTAACAAGATCTTTGGTGGTAACGTTGGCTAGGCAATTTTCATTGCCATCTTCTTTAGTTTCCTCTTTGTTTTTGTTTTCCCTCTTCAACTTCCTGCAGAACTTCTTTGTGTTCCCTTTCATGCCACAATTATAGCACTCAATATCCTTAAGTCTGCATCTGGATTTGCTCCTATTTTGTTCTCTATACTGAGAACCACGAGTTTTGTTTCTCCCCCTGGGGACAACTATCAGGACATCCGACGAAGAAGAACCTTGAGTTTTTTTCTCATATCATTGTTCAACACACTACTCTTGGCGGAATTCATAAACATTACACCATCCGGAGCAGAATTTGACAATGAAGTTCTAAATGTTTCTCAAGAGTCTTGTAGGGAACCAAGTAGAAGTAAACCTTGAATTTCTTCATCAAATTTGATGCCCATAGAAGATAACTTATTAATGATCCCCTGAAAATTATTCAGATAGTCTGTCATCGGAGAACCATCGTGATACTTTAAACTCAACATCTGCTTTATTAAGAACATCTTGTTATTGTTAGTCTTCCGAGCAACAAACTTTCAAGATGCTCTAATAGGGTTCAAGCATGTGTCTCCCCAGAAATATGGTTCAACACATTATCGTCGACCCATTGTCTAATGAATCCACAAACCTATCTGTGAAGCAAATTCCACTCTTCATCTGTTTTATTATCAGGCTTTACAGTGATAAATACTGGTTTGTAAATGTTTTTGACATAAATCTGATCTTCCATTTTCCCCTTCAAAATGACATAATTAACACCATTAAAAGTAACAATTCTACTTGTGGCTTTCATTTTTTTCCCAAAAAAAATATTGCTATCACAAATCAAAGTAAATCTTTTCTGATGTGGAAGTTTAGACTGTGCTGCAACCACAAAGCATATTCAGATAAAACCTTCACTCGGATACCAGTTTGTTGGGAAAACGCGGACAAACACAAAAATATATATGGTCAAAGTAATGAAATAAAATGAGAAAATAACAACATCATGAATTTTACGTGGAAACCCTTCCAAATAAGGGAAAAAGCACGGGCCAAGAGGAGCAACTGATATCACTATAGTAAGGAATTTTACACTGTGTAGTCCTGAATACAATACTCAAAGTGACTACTACACATTCAAAAGGAACAACACTCTTTTGGTTTCCGCCTTACTATAATATCGCTCACACTCTAGTTTTCTTCACATACTATTTTTCTTGTATAGTCTATGGAATACCTCACTTTGCTCTCAAAATGTTTTTTTCTCTCTCGGTGTGTTCTACAAATGATCAAGAATGCTCTATTTATAGAAGGAGAAAATCACTCCTATGTCACTAGTGACATAGATAATATAGCAAAGTCAAAAAAGGGCTGCAAATCTTACCAATTTGTCAACCACCAAATTATTTGTTTTTAACTCTAATTACTATTCCTTTTTAACAATTGCTTGTAGAAATTGAATAGCGAAAGTTGACCAAAAATATGGGATGGACTCCACAACATCTCCAATAACATCCTTGGGCACATCAACCACCGGAGTTTCTAGATTCAAGAGGTATGAAAATGACGAAGGGAGAGCTTTTGCATCCTTCCAGATGTTTAAGCACGTCAAATGACAACACTGCTTATGCTATTCCTACTCTAGCATCGAAGAGTTCATTAGGGAAACATTCTTCTACAAATATTCCTTTACTTTTCTTCTAATTCATACTCTTCCTGATTTTATGCTACCAAAGTGATATTAATTCCGAGACTCATATAGCCAAGTTTTGTTGTTTGATGCATATGGAAACTATACTCCACGATGATATTTTTGGAACATTCTCTAACTCTGTCCTCTTCTAACACAGTTGGTTCAAATGAAAGTTCAAGTACAATATCTGATCCATTTTGCTAGTAAACAACACAAGTGTATGTCATTGATAAAATTCTCTTCCAAAGTTCGTTAGTTGTTGATTTAGATAAGAAATATATTCTACTTGGAAACATTATATTTCAGCCAAATCGAAAGAAGCAAAGGAAAATACTTCTACAAAAAAGATTATACTCACAGCAAATGCCCGAGATACGAATCTAACATGATCCCATTTCACGCACAAACTCACTTGTAGAAGGTTTGAGGAGAAATGTAAATACATGAAGGAACAAAATATGTACCCTGTCCCCCTTCTTACCTAAGAGAGAATTCACAGAAAATTCTACAAAGTTGAGGTTAGCAAAAAAGATTTACAGGGGTATTTGCAGAGTTTTTCGGACTTCTAGATAGTTGAGGTGAAAAGTTCATTGGAAATATAAAGAAGAAATAAATTAGCATCAAAAATAAACTTTGGGTATTGGAGCACCAGACTTCCCTTTTATGTTGTTGCTATTACCTTTACCTGTGATCATTCATCTAATGTTTTCTGTGCCAACAATTAGTAGATTACATGTTTCTTTCGGAATCTACAACTAACTATTCGGAGCTTATTGTTTCTATGGCTATCAAAATAAGACCTATCTATTCTATGTGAAAACTCTATATTAGTTGAGGGGCGTATTTGGAGCATCAACAACATTATGGTACGCTTTGGGAAGCGGAAGAAATTGTTGGAATTCTATGACAAAGTCTTGAAATCCAGGATGCATTCTTGCAAGGCTTGTTGAGCTTCTCCATGTGACACATCGCAAAAATACTTTTGTCAAACTAAAATAATTGAGAAAATTGGATAGAGATGTATTAACTAAGACAACTAATTTTGTAACAATATAGAGTCTAAACTTTTTCAATCATCAGACTGAAAGCTTTAGCAATAGCACAACTGCAGAAGTACAATTGAAGTATCACGAAACTCACTAAATAATTGACTGAAAACTCAACGAACAGTATATACGACTAATTTGAGATCATAATAGGAACCAATAAACATCAAATTCACCTTTGGCTGGCATTGAAAATCTTCTGAGTTGCTGACTTCTCAATTGTTATTGAATTTGAAATTGTTGGGGATGTAAAATCTTCTGGACAAATACCTGCATTCAGAGTAAATGATGGTTGTAAGAAAAACTAAAATGATGGAATTACCATACAATTCCGTTTATGCTACCCTTCTATGTTTAGCTAGTTCAACCAATACATTCTCGAGGGGAACTATCAGCTTGCACTTTGTGGTCTACAATTTTTCAGAGCAACGTCAAACCAGTTTAATACAATCCCAAGTAGACAAACTAAATAAAATTGTATAGACAGAGCATAACATTCATACAATTTTGCAGTTCTCAAGAAATATCATTTGTTTTCTTATGCTGAGCGGGTTTTCAATTTTTTGTAATGAAAAACTTGTTTGCATACAGTAGTTATTGTTACGAATTGTCTGTGAAACCAATGACGAAATCATTCTCCAAAAGCTCCACACTGGAAATAGATTTGAAACCAAAGCTACTAATTTTGATCCCTCCTTATGATAAACTACAAGTAGTAGTCATTCCACCCATATCTTAGCTCTTTGTGTAGAAATGAGCATAAACCATCTTGATTGTCGAATGAACCAATTTAAGAAACATTATTGAAGGCTATTTAAGAAACTAATTATAGCGTTTATCGCTGCCCGAAAGCCCTAATGGACTCTTCAAAATGTCAATATCTATAATTTAATGAGGGAACAAGACACATCAGTTCATCAACAGATTCCAAGTGAAGTTGACAACAAAGCTGCATTCATACAACACCAAATTATGAAAACATTGTCTCACATGACTTGTAAAAAAGATCAATGTATTAACAGGTCGATCTTCAATACCTCCCCATTAGAAACACCATGTTGTTTTAGAGGCTTGCTCTGAGTTTACGAAAACTAGCACTGGAAAATTTTCAACAGACAAATAAGAAGAAGTTCTCTTTTTTATTTTAAGGGATAATGCATAAGTACCCCTAGCCTATAGTAAAAATCCCTGTGACACACCTAAACTTAATAAAGATACTATTACCCCCGATATCATTTTATTCGTATTTTTGTGCACCTTTTGTGCTGATGTAGTACCTTCAACCACCCAAGTTTGTTGTGTTTGTACACACTCGCCCACCATGTGTATATATATATTTATAATTTTTTAATTAAAAATTATTTTTAAAAATAAAAAAATAAAAAAAATATTTCTTATATTTAAAAAATATATTTCGTAATTTTTTTAAAAAATTATTTTTAAAAAAAATATTCTTCTTTGTTTATCTTTTATTTAAATTAAGTTAATACACTTTTTTTTAATTTCTATCGAAACTATTTTTTTTACTTACATTCATTTTTTTTCTCTTTTATTTTTCTATTGCGTTTATTTTCTTTGTCTTTCGTTTTGATTTGATTTCAGATGTCTTGTATTTAAAATAAGTTAATTTTTAACGGATATCAAAAGAAGTGAAGAAAATCAAATAAAACATAATCATATTAAAACATTAAAAGTAAAAGACACTTTTAAATTATTATTTTAAAATACACACAATTTATTAATAATAATTAAAAGTTAAAAGATAATAAATCAATTGAAAAAAAATTAAAGTGAAAAGAAATTAAAATAAATATTTTTCAAAGAAAGAAACAGAAATAATTAAATAAATATAAGTTTTAGTATACATAAATTTGTGTACTAACTAACTATAAAGTTACCAATTAAAAAATGACATGTGTCCAATTTATGCACATCACTTGCTTTCAAGAGAGTGACATTTCAGCGTTTGTGATGTATTTATTCCATTTTAATTTAGTTTAGGGGGTAATAGGACTCTAGTTAAGTTTAGATGTGTCTCTGAGATTTCGTTCATAGTCTAGGGGGTTCTTATGTATTTTCCCTTCTTTTAATAACTCAAGGATATTCGAGTATTTTTTAACAGCCTGGGTATTATTATAAACCCTGGTAGTTTAAGCATATAACAATCCCCTATTAAATTAATTGGTGCCAAACAAAGTCGAAGCTTAGCTCTAGAAAAATGCAAAAAGTCAAATATGCACTCCCTTAAGCAGGTTGTTTTATATAAAATGCCACTATTCTCTCTTGAAATCCTTTCCAAATATCAACAACTTCACAATCCATAAGACATGTTTTATTTTGCGGAAGATCTGAATATAAATTGAGATTTGTAGTATTAAACTTAGCCACATATTACTTTAAGATTTCTTTTAAGTAATATCTACAGTGTCATGCCTACTTAAACTAAATTCACATAGTGCATATATTACAACTTACATAATATTCTGCCCCTAATAAAGTTTTGAACAATAATTAAAATATTCCATAAAAAATACATATTTCATCTATTCCATCCAAAATACACAAGGTATGATTTAACACCTAATCCATTTAATTTTAACCCTTAGATTGGTAGCGCTTGATGGATGAACACATTCTTTGTTCTTATTTCTCCTATCTTGCTCAACAATTCGAAGCCAGAGTAGCAATAGTAAAAGAATGTGTCTATAGCTCAAAAAAGATAGAAAAGGTAGAAAATCACAACAATTGGCACATAAATTTAACATTACAAGTAAATTATAGTTTCATGTTAAAGATAGAAAAGAGAATCATGAGTGAAAGAAAATCTTGCTCAAGTCTCAGCTGCAAAGGATTAGGTTCTTTCACTTTGCCTCATCAATCACCTAAGCAATTAGCGAAAGTTTCAATCTCAACATTTGGTGTTCCCGATCCAGAGTGGAATATTTGGAGCGAATAGTAAGAAGAAGGAAGTCTTGAAGCCCCCTTTGTTTAACTATATTATCATATTCAATTCATTAGTAGCATTAGCATCGAAATAGTAATCTGTGATTGCAGATGCTGAAGATGCCACATAAACTCAAGCTCTCTCAAGGCTCAAAACGCATTGAAACCCGCTTCTGCTAGACCAGATTGTCTACATAGAGTATTTGTGCCTAACTTAATAGCTAAGGGATAATTACAGTAATAATTAAGGCCAACCACGAAAGAATATGACCAAGATCACACTTGTGAATGAAAGTTTATCCTTTGAAAGAAGGAACTTCAACTTTTATAAAGTTATAAAATCGTAACAATTGACACAAACATTATATTTTCATGTTGAAGCTGTAAAAGAGAATCAGGAGTGAAAGAATACCTTGCTCGAGTTTCACCTTCAAAGGATGAAGTGCTTTCACTTCACTCGAATCACCAAAGTTATTGATGACAATATACTTAGTTAAAATTATTTTATGTGTATAGTGTATGGCAGAAAATTATATCGGTTATGCATGATTAAAATATTTTATGTATATAGATTCCAATTGTGTGATCGAGTACAAGTATGGTAGCAAGACTTCACAGGTTGTGTTTGAGGCTTTGTAAGATTGAGAAAAACTACAACTCTTCTAACATCCCAATCATTGATATGCCTTGAAGTTCCTAGTGTAATGCCATTGTGGCATTTGTAGAAATTACATCTAATTGTTTCAATATTTGTTATTCAATCATTCTTCTTCTACTTGCATGTCTAACCTTCTCTAGTATTGCTCAATACCAATTCTACAAAAACGAGTGTGAAAGTTGAAGTACCATCTTTCAAAAGTTAGACTTTCAAATACAAGGGTGATTTTTGTCTTGTTCATTTTTGGTTGGCCTTAAATATAGTTGGAATCGTTTTCTTCCTGATAAAGAAATTGTCATTATTTACCTAGGTGATTGGGGGCAAAGTGAAAGCACTGTTCATCATTTGAAGTTGAAACTTGAGAAAATTGTTGTTTTACTCCTGACTCACTTATATAATTTTGGTGACAATTTTAAGGATTTTCTATATTTTTTTAGCTAAACTTATTCTTTTTCGTCTTGCTCCATTAATTTGCCTTGCAAATTTTTAAACACTTCTCCCTCTTATCAAAACCCAGATCGAGCCACCTTTTCTTTGTCGGCCCATTCCTTAAGATTGACATCTTTCTTAAACGTGTGTTACTACATAATATATGATGGAGGAAAGCCAATGTTTGTGAATATACCTGAAATAGCCTTTTTCTACTTTTTAATGTTTTGGTTGTGACTTACTTATAGTTTTGGGGATTATACAACAGGTGGAGTCAAGTAGGGCCGAGGGGTTTCATCTGAATCTCCTTCGGCGAAAAATTACACTTTTTATATACTTAGTGAAACTTATTTTATGTTTATAGTAGATGGCGGAAAATTATCTTATTGATTAAAAATATTTTATATCTATAAAGTCTGGTTGAGTAATCGAGTATAAGTATGGTAGAAAGACTTCAAAGGATTTGTATGATTGAGCAAAACCAAAATTCTTATAATTTTCTAGTCATTGAGATGCCTTGAAGTTCCTAGTGTACCAGCCACTATGACATCTATACAAATCAGATCTAATCGTTCTAATTCCTTTGCAATACTGTCAAAGAGCACTAGAAAGATCTGTCTTACGTTTATACATAACTCACGAAAGTTCAGTTTTCATTTTGAAAGGTTAGGTTGCTATTTGGTATCTTATGTATTTCACTGCACCTTTTTCAAAAAAAAAAAAAGATAAATTGATTTTGTTTCCAATGAGTTATTCAATCATTCTTCTACTTCTATAAATGTATGTGTCATTGACATTGCTCGATATATAACCTTGACTAGTATCTCTCAATGCTAATTCCACTAAATTGAATGAAAAATCTGATGTACCATCTATTAAATGTTAGACTTTCATATAAAAGTGTGTTGTTGGTCATTTGTTTTCGTGGGTGGTGTTAAATATTGTTGGAGTTGTTCTTTTCCTGATATGTATATTGTCATTATTAATATCGTAGGTGATTCGAGGAAAGTGAAAGCACCTTATCCTTTGAAGGTGAAACTTGAGTAAGGTATTCTTTCACTCCTAATTCTCCTTTACAACTTCAACATGAAAATAAAACTTTGGTGTGAACTGTTATGATTTTCTAACTTTTTTTTAATCTATAGACACAAAATCGAATGTAAAAGTTGAAGTACAATCTTTCAAAGGTTACTCATATAAAAGTGTGATTTTGGTCATGTTCTTTCGTGGTTGGCCTTAATTATTATTGTAATTGTTTTCTTCTTGATATGCATATTCTCATTAATTGCCTATCGAAAGCACCTGATCCTTTGGAGCTGAGACTTGAGCTAGGTTTTTTGTCACTAATAATTCTATTTTAAAGATTTAACATGAAACTATAATTTCTTCTAATGTAGAGTTTGTACCTTCAATGAGGGAACAAGAGTAAACACCTGATCAACAAATTTCAAGTGAAAGTTGGTAATCATGTAGAGCTGTAACAATAACGAAATATGAAAACACTATAACAAATTAAAGATCAATGTATTAACAGGTCAAACTCTTATACCTCTCCATCATAAACACTATGCTCTTTTGGAGGCCTAATATGAGGGAAACGATAACTAGCACTAGAAAATTTTTGATAGAAAATTATAACAAGAAGTTCTCTTTTTCTTTTAATAAGAAAAGGTTTCAATGTTTCAATGATAATTGAGTATTTTCTAAATAACATGAGGATTTTCATAAAACATGTTCCTTTAAGGATATGAAAATCCTCTGCCAAATAAACTGGTCCCAAACAAAGTCAAAACTTAACTCTTATCACAAGAAGAAAGCAACAGAGACAAGAAAATTGCATAGAATAAAATATGCACTCAATAAGACATTAAGTGTACAAGACATGTAAACCAGACATGCTTGTTATAAGCGGGGGGTGGGGTGGGGGGAATTTGAAGTGCCTATGAGGTGGAGGTTGATTCCTAACAACAACCTCTTTCAATCTGTCCAAAATAAGTAGACCTTCATCTTTCAGGTCAGGTCTGTCTCTACATCAAAGTTTAATGCATTTTATAGAAGCACAACCAATTCCTTTGTCTCTTCAAGAGGACATTCACCAGCTTCTTGTTCCACTAACTCTACCAATTTATCCTCTTCAATAGCCATTTTCTACCATGTGGGCTAAAGCTATGTCTTGTTACCAGTATGCAACTGCAATATGACCATCTCAATTATCTAATCATTCAGATATCCCCCCCCCCCCAAGAAATTGCTTCTTCTCCTTCTCACCCTTGTCTTCCTTCTCCTTCTTCTATGTAAACCAAACATTAAAATAAATTCAAGTGAAAAATTAGCTAGTTTATCTAGAAAAGCACAAAAATTATTTATTATATATGGTATAGTTGTTGCGTTGATTATTTTTAGTCATAGACGAACCATTTGTATAGTTTGTCCAAATGAAACAAAGGCTAGGCTTAGTGTCATGTGGTATTTTTGTCACAAATCCTTAAACCTTTCAATTTCATTGTGACTAAAATACCAAATGACGCTAGCTCTAGTCTTTGTTTCGTTTGGCCAAACTATAGGAATTGTTTGTCTAGGACCAAATTTAATTAACACAACAAGTATACCACATACGATAAATAATTCTTATTCTTTCTTTAATAAACTATCCATTCTTTCACTTAAACTTCTTGTCATGTTTGGTAAACACAGAAGAAGGAAAAGGAGTTAGGGTTAGAAGGAGAAGAAACACTTGGTTATTTGTGATCTCCATAACCTCATATATAAGACTTGTTGGTTCTAATGTTACTTTGTTCCCAAATCTATTTTTTAGTGATGGAGAGACCTTAGTTTCGTCCAACCAAAAGTTTGAAAGGATTATTTTAATTTAATTAGAATGTTTGGATGCAATAGTTATCAAGATTATGGTACCAGAATATAAATTCAGTTTAATATGGGTTGACAATAAATTAATAAATCCACTTCGATATGGTGAAATACTTTTATTCGACAAAGAAGGATACATTTTTTCTTCCAGATTTTATAATAACAATCATATAGATTTATAATTCAAATCATTCCCGGACCAGTTATGCAACTCTTGGATGGTTGTTGTTCACTTTCTTAGCACAACATCTCTCTATTAGCTTTGACTGAATATTATATTTTTGGGTAGCATAATATTTTTAAAGCTATAAAAGAATATTATTTTAAATAAAGTAATAAGTTAAAAGTTAATAATTTAAAAATATAGAAATGTGTTACTTACTTTATAACATTAGACCAAACTAATATAAATAAAGTAAGAAGTTTAAAAATAAATTGATTTTAAATATAAAAATATATTTCTTTGAATATGGAGAAATTTAGAAAAACCAAACAGTTAGAACAATAACTCTGAAAATTCACTTCATAAAGTCTCATTCGAAGATAGAGAAATTATCGAAGACGAAGAAAAGTCTGGTGAATCGAGATATAGATTTTAGTGATGGATATAAATTTAAAAAGATCAAAATAAATTAGAATAATTATGGAATTTTCTAGTGTAGTTGAGGATTTCATGAATCAAAGTATACAGAAATTACCAATGATGAAGAAGAGTCTGATGAAGCGAGATAAAGAATTCAGTGAAGAGAGAACCCTTAGCCCATCGATGATGTTGACAAGAGAGAGAATTTGACAGAAGTTCCTTGAGAAAATGAAAAATAAAAACTATTAAGACTTTATGTATTGAGCTTATTTTTATATTCTAAAACTTTTACTGTATTTATGTTTTAAAAATATTTTCTCTCTATAACATATACATTAATGTTGACATTGTTAGAAACTAATATACCCATAAATAATGTCAAATTTGAAAAGGGCTCAATATAATTAGTATAGTATTAATGTGGCATTGACACAACTCTTCCCTTCATCATTCACATAATTGCCATTCCTTTCAAACAAAGTTTACAAATCAATCTAACACATAATCCTTCTTAATGTTTACGCCTATCATTAAATAAGTATAATGAAAAAATAAGAAACATATAACAAATTTAATTTGAAAACTTATCATTTGATAACCTCTCTTTGCAATGCTTTTTACTACTATATATATATGCAAGAATTTAAGTTATTTTTTTAAATTTGTGCACTTTGTTTTTGTCCTTTTCAAACATCAATTCAATTATATATGTAGAATACAACCAAATATGAGCAAAAATAGCAAAAATTGAAAAACAACGGTAAAAGTTACAAACCAACTTTACAATAAAAAAATTTAGTAAAATAAAGCAGAAATTTGACACAAAACAACGACAAAATTGGACGACAACTGCATAAAAACAGGACAAAAAAAAGTCAGAGCAGAACTAAATTATAAAATATACAAAAACAACAACAAATTTGAACAAACAACTTCATTTCACCTTTCCTTTCCTCCTATCTTTCTTTTTTGGTTGTTCGGTTCGGTAGAATTGTTTAGAATCTTATCTTAGCTTTCTATTTTCATATATATGAAGATTATAGAACATCAATCGAAGATTAGAATTTGTTAAAGATATTTAATTAGTTAATGACTTAACTAAGTAATAGACATGGAATTGAGGAGCGTTGGAGTAGGAAGTCATCGGTAAGAGGAAAGAACATGACCACCTTTGAAAGTAAAAAGGAAATTCACTACTCTTAAACCGCATTGAATTCTAGGACGATCTTTCTAATATTAGGGGAATATTAAATAGTGGTGACATTTTCACTTTTCAAGCAACTGATCCTAGGATGATCTATCTTATATTAGGGGAATCTTAAATAGTGGTGATATTTTCACTTTTCAAGCAACTGATACTTGTACTAAATATTCATACTGAAAAATTGACTCCTAAATCTGAATTTTAGGAGGTTGTTAATATAAATTCTATCTTTGTCATCAACTCAGAGAGATGTAGAAATTCATGTTCAGGGAAGTTATCAAGGTATATTAATGGTAAAAAAATTAAACTTATACTATATTGACAGATATATTTAAGAATCATCCATGTATTTAGATGGACTAGAAGAGAAGGATGAAATGTGAAGGGTTAGGACTCTTGAGGGAAGGAGAAAGCAGGCCTCTAGTGATCCTTATCTCAGCACGCTACATAGAGGTTCAATCACACCATCAATAATTTATTTTTATAGAATCATAACATTTCTGAGTTTGATCAAAATCACAAAAGAGCCAAAGATAAAAGTTAACAATCAATCAAACTAAATTAGTAAAACTATTTAAAAAAATACACATTAATTTAAACAATAAAATATAGGTGGGGTGGAAAATAAAGAAAATTTTTCTTTACAAAATTGCTTCTTTCCCTCAATTGTTTCAAAATTTTGCACAAATAAAAATCATCAAAAAAAATATTATTGAATATTAAACAATAAATTGACATGAAAATTCAAGCTAGCAAAGATTGTTACCTAAGAAAAGTTAACATACCATTTTGCACTACTATTGAAGCTAGAAACGTTGAGGTAGTCAAATCATTTGTTAGTAAAGTAATGATTCTAGGTGAAACAATGATTTTGGGTGAAGAGCAGCGTCGCGGCGATTTAGGGTGAAGCTAAATAAGCGAGAAAATCATTTCTTATAATATAGGGTTTTTATAGAAAGAAGAGGCAATAATTAAAGACAAAAAAAGAGGTGAAATTTTAATACCCACCTATTTTTGCCACGATATTCGAGGCCCACAATATTTTACGTTAATTTCTTATGCATAGAGAAATTTTTATTTTTTAAAATATATTTATAATAATTTTTTAAGCCATGACTAGAAGTGATTTTTTATCATCAGGTGGAAAATCTATCTATAGAAAATATGTATACTTCATTAATTTATATTATGTGGGACTGTGTTTATAAAATTAAACTTTTGAAACTTTGTAATTTTAAGGATATGATGATATATTAAAGGGGAAATTGTATATAATGACAAATTATTAAATCAAATTAAATGTTATAACCACAGTTTGATTTAATTGTGCCCCGTAACAAACTATTGTCAGTCGCCTCTCTTCCTGAAATTCCCTCTCACCACTCTCTCTCTCTCGCTCTCTAGTCTCTCCCTCGCTTCTCTCACTTATACAAAAAGAAATGTACAAACATAAATTCTCACTCGCCACTCTCCTAGTTCTCTTTTACTTTTATCTCTTTCTTGCTTTATACAAATACATATTATACAATAGATCTTTTGTATATGTATACCAAAACAGAAACAAATTATATACAACTGCTTTCTTTTGTATATGTATAGCAAAATATACATATTTACGTTTGCTATAGAGCGCAATTATGCCAACTATAGTTATATCATACAAATGTGATTTTAGTGTTTGATATGTGTGAAAGTTGCTGTTAGATTATATACTAGTGAGATTATTGTAAGTTACCCTTAAATAAAGTTTCGGGTCATGGACCAACCCTGACCCGATCTCGATCAAGCCTAAAGGGGCAAGGTCTTATATGTGTAGCATCTCACGACTAGAAAGAACTAGAATGGAGTTAAAAACTAGGAAATATTTATTTTGAAAAGTATAAGGAAATCTTGAAATTTTAGGTAAGTTAAATAGTGAGTTTTTGGTCAACTTTAAACGTCTTCAAACAGCCACAAATTGTAGCTCAATATGAGTAAGATGTAGTTCCAGATATGGTTGAAAAGGTCTTGGAACGGTCTTTCCAACGCCACCGAGATTGCGCAATTTCGAGTTCCTATGAGTGAGTTATGCCATTTGAAAGTTGGGATGTTGGATTAAGGAAATGTCCAAATTTGGGACTTTAAAGGGTATTTTAGTCTTTTCACTACCCTATAAATTTAATCCATTTTTACGAGTTTAATATGGGTCAAATAAGAACTTACTTAATTTTAGAAGCTGGGAATTTTCACGATAGGGCTAAGGAGAAAGGAGAAGAGAAAAGAAGAAGAAAAAGGCAAGATTCACAAAGATTGTTCTAGGTTGATTGTGGTTTCGCCAACGATTTTCTTCGATCTGGAATGTGAGTCTTCCATAACGTTTGGTTCGTTCACCCATGTGCAAAGCCAACATGTTTGATTTATTGTGATTGTATCCTTAAAAGATTGAATTTTGAATGTTTTTGAATTGCTTTCGTTCTTGAACATGATATGAGTTTTAGGAGTTTTCTTGATTATTTTGGTGTTATTCATGAATTCATATGCTTGTATAAATGATGTGGGTACATGAATCTAAAGTGAAAGTGATAGAAGGAATCAAATTAAAATGATTTGGGATCAGAAAACGAGTTGAAACATTCGTCAGGCACATCAGGGGAGTGCCAGGCGCGGCGCGCCCCATCTCCCACCTGTAGTGCGCCAGAATGTGACCTTTGAACTTGAGGCCTGGAGCGGCGCGCTTGAATCGGTGTTTTCCATCTAGATTTAGTAATTCAATTCAGTTAAGCCTTTCTAAAGTGTTTTAACACTTCCTAATATTATAACTACTCTAAATGACTTCTAAACATATAGAAATCATCCAGAAATATGAATTTCAACCTTGAACCCATAGCTTCAAATTCAAGGATAGTTAAGAGTCAAGTCTAGAAAATTCTTAGAGTCTTTTCAAGAAGTCTTTTGCAAATTCTTTTAACTTTTTTTTAAGATTTAAAGATCAAGTCGAGTAACAAGTAAAGTAAAAGAGAAGAAGTTCATTTCAAGTTTCATAAGTCTTTTACAAACGTTTTAACTTCGTTTTAAGAATTAAGTTCGAGTTATGTTCAGAGTAAGTGAAGACTTTAATTCAAAGAAGTATATGGGAAATAAGTATTCCCAAAGAATTATAAAAATGTTTTTTACATTTAAACAAGAAAGGAAACTGAGATTTCCAAAAAAGCCATTGAGCTAATTTTTTTTAGTAAAGAGGAAACCATGTTTTCCAACAGAGATTTTATGCTAAGTTTGAGCAATTATCTCAAACCAGAGAAGTTGTTTTAAACACATATGAGCTAAGTATATTTTGTACCGGTATGGGGACGCAATTTAATATTAACTCAATCCCCATAAACCATGTAGTCATCATGGGTAGAGAAAGGATCATACTTTTTAGATGATTCCTTAGTGCTTTTTAGGATAGACTAGTGGATCCACTTAGTGAGTTTAGCTCCTATATAAATGGCAATGTATAGGATGGTCCTTTGCAACGTGAGGTAAAATACTGTACCATCACTTATGCTCATAGTGATGGTGTTGAGTTAGAGAAATTCAAATAGAAGTTATTGTATTTTTATATACATCAGTTTATTGTCTTTTTATCTACATTCAGAGTTATGTTGTATCCCTTTTTACACACAGAGTTGACATCATGTCTTTAAATAAGCTTTTCTTTATATTGCATCTGTTTTAAACTGCTTTATAATGAAATGAGTTTAGTTAGGAATTCATGAGTTGAGGAGAGCCATTTGAGTGTTTATTTCAGAATCTCTTTCAAGCCTATGTTTCTTAGCATTCCAAGTCGCATACTCTTAGATTCAGTGTACTGATGTCAGTTGGCCTGCATTGTATTATGATGGAGATGCAGGTAACCAGGATCAGCATCAACCGCCCCGTTGATCCACCTTGAGCATTCAGAGTTTGTTGGTGAGCCTCCTTGTATCCCGGAGGACTCTTTTATTTTGCTTGCTATTTTAGTTGTTAGGATGTTGTGGGGTCTGTCCCGACATCCATCTCATACAAATGTTAGTCCTTGAGTCTTTTGATTTTCATCTATTATGTTAAAGACTTGGGTAGCCAGTTTTGGCCAAGCTGAATGTTTAATCTTTGAACACTCTCAGATCATGTTATTATTTAGTTCAGTTAGATGCTATTAATCCTTATAAATATGCATAGTCTTTTGCTGAGTCAAGTAAGCGAGTATAATGGTCCGCTCCAGGCCAACAATAGTCTTCAAGTGATAGCCACACCCAATGTGTAGGCTCGGGGCGTGACACTTTGTATCAGAGCACAAATTTCAAGAATCCTAGAGAGTCTACGAAGCCATGTCGGTAGAGTTCTAGTTATCGTTGTGAAGCTCCATATCTATAATTAATAGGATGAAACATTTAGGAAATGCCTCACTTATTTATATTCCTTTCTTGCGTTATATTTTATCTCTAAAAAGTTTCTCTCTAATTCGAGCTTGAGCGTGTTTTCTGATAACCATGCCTCCACGAAGAACCGTCAGAGGTCATTTAGCGAGGAGGAATGTTGAACCACAAGAGCAAGGGGTACCAAATGCATTTAACGTACAACCTCAAGAAGAAGTCACCAATGAGGAATTCTGTGAGGATATTCGGATGCTCAACGAAGCGGTGACTAACAAGGTTGGGCAGCAAAGAGGAGCTCGATAAGAGGAGGCTGACACTTCAAGAATTCTTGAGTTCTTGAAGATGAATCCCCCAAGTTTCACTGGTTCAACCAGTATAGAGGTCCATAGAACTTCATTGAGGAATTGAAAAAGTGTTCAATGTGATGCATGTTGCTGATATGGAGAGAGTTGATCTAGTTGCATATTAACTCAAGGGTGTTGCTAGAAAATGGTTTGATCAGTGAAAAGAGGGTAGAGATGAGGATGCACCACATGCGAGAGAACTTTGTCTTGAAAAGGCCTTATTGGGGAATTTCTTTCCCCGAGAACTGAAAGATGCCAAGGTACGTGAGTTCCTCAAACATAAGCAAGATTCTGTAAATGTACATGTTTATGGGTTGAAATTCACCCAACTATCTCGTTATGTTCACGAGATGGTTAAAGACATGATGAGTATAATGAGTTTGTTTGTTGCTGGGTGTCACGACCCAAAATCTTAAGTCGTGATGGAACATATGTTCCCAACCGATAGGTAAGCCAACCCAATACTTTTACCAATCAATTCAATATTCTAAGTTGAAAGATAAGTGAAAAACATAATATCTAATTACTAAGTCATTTACAAGCATGTGATGTGGAAACCTAAATTACCACCCCAAAATTTAGTGTCATAAGTACAAGAGCTTCTACAATAGAATACAAGTCCAGACTAATATGAAAATCTAAACATTAGAAATATCCTATCAGAATACCAAAATAACATAATAAATAGAGGTATATTGAAGGTGTGAGCCGCAGAATATCCCAAGCAGCGCACCACAACTCCAAGATAATCCAAACTCATATTCATAGCTAGCTCCAAGAAGGTGCCCGAATTTGAAATCCAATCTGCACCACAAAAGAATGCAGCAAGTGTAGTATGAGTATGAAACCACGACTACCCAATATATCTCATTGACCGACAACGAAGAAGTAGTGACAGGAGTATATAAAAAAAATAATACCTTAATTTTACAAGTCCAAAATATTTTTACCAACTAAGTTTCCATCAATAGGGACAATCAAATTTCACATAATATCCAACCACCAAATAAGAACATAATCAACAAGAATAAATGATGTAATGAGATGCAATGCAATGTGACACCATAAAATGATATGCCTCATATGCCCATTACTCTCTCAATCATATATACATGATACTCCTCGGAAATACATTGAGAGTTGATGACCATAGGGGACTCGCGAGGTCCATATATCGACACGGACGATCTTTACATGGTTGTGCGGACGATCTCAACGCACTATCGTAAAATCAAATAATCCCAAGCACGGATGATCTTCACGTGCCCAACTTATAATCATAACCAATCACTCGCATGGACAATCTCCATGTGCCCAAATTATCATACTCGATCGCAACACGGACGATCTCCACGTGTTAGACATTTACTCATACTCAATCTTATGTCAATATATATTACACAATATGATATCAATCAAAGGGGATGATAACCATCTCAATAAATCAAATATCATTATGAAATATAATCACCTCAATCATCCAAATTATATGGGTTCAATAAAGGAACACAACCACAAGCAAGAAATCAAGTCATTAAATACTTTTGCTAATGCCAATATGTTTGGGCATTCTCAAATTACAATATATCATATTATAGTAATAGATTTTGCCTTTTATAACATTGGTACTTGTACCAATGCCCGTCACACCATTGGTACGAGACCCCCATCTTTTGTCCTTACCCATTTTCTATTCCATTTTATTCTTTAATTAAAAAATATATCCCTCAACGAAGTCAAAAAATCTTAACATACCTCGAAAATCGAACACGTGTCACGAATTCCTCAAGATTTTGCCTTTTTCCTTTCATAAAGCTCCAAAATGTTCCCAATCTATCAAATATACAATATTGATAAACTTACAAGTTCGTAGACACACGTATTACTATATGTTTAGCCAAGACCCAAAATTCACCCTAATCTATATTTAAATTCATAAATTTTGGTGTCAACTAAATATATCAGGTCTCATATTCCTATATTTTAAACCTAGAGTTAAGTCTCAATTTACCAAAAATATTACAAATTCATTACTATTTATATATAATACATTACACCTAATTTCGAGCTACCTATCTCAATACATAAGAAAAGAACCTAATTTACAATACGAGAAGTATATAGAAAACGAACGAATAACGAAGAATGAAGAACGAATGCAAATTTGCAAATTCATTCGCTGGAAACTGTAACTTGCACCAAACATCAATTAATCATGTATATTCCTCTAATCATTCAGTCATCATTAGCCCTCAATTAATATAGCCAAACCCTATGTCACGCCCCGAGCTACCCCTGAGACGCGGACACGGAACCTAGGAACACAAGTGATCCCAAGCTAACCCTGTTGGCATGATCATGAGCATACTAAAGATAATAAACTGAATGCGGAAGCTAAATCATAATTTAAACTGAAAAGATGGGAATACCAATATTCTATAACTGAGATATTTGAAAATAATGAGTTTAATACTAAGGAAATATTTACTCAATACTAAGCTGAAACTAACTATGTCTGAAATAAGCCTAAATGACTAAAAATGATAGGACAAGCCCCAACTATGTCTAGCAAAAATTGAAACTAAATGACCAAAGGACTGATATAAACTCATGACTATTTTCCTTGGAGAATGAGGACTCACCACTGAATCTGCTGAACTGGAGATCAAAAATCGACCTAAGCGCAATCTGGATACTGAGAACCTGAACCTACATCACGAGAAGATGCAGCGCATGTATGCGTCGTTACTTGAAGGTACTGAGCATGTAGGATAGAGTAAAACTGAAATAAAACTTAACTGAACAAGCACAAAGCAAGTATAATAATCTGAACATGATATACTGAATGTTGAGGTAACTGAATGCAATGACCAATTTATAACATGCTGGCACTGAATACTGAATATACTGATAAATGGTCAATGCAATAGAGTCTGATTGAACTGTGGGAGCTACTAATAACCGATAATAAAACCACATGAGATAAATAAGGAGTCCGATGTATACGCCCCATCGAGAGGACCCAATATACCCTGCCAGAGGTATAAAGACATGCTGGCGTGATCACTAAACTGATGCCTACAAAGGGGACTTACAACCTACTTGGCTAGTAGTTCTGAGACTATTGTGTACGCTGAACCCTAGTTCAACTCGGTATTAATGCTACTCCCAATGAATTATGTAATTAACTGATTATGACTTAGTTTGTGTAAATACTTGATAGCTCAAAACTAAAAATGCAAACTGAGAATGCAACAATTAATCTAGTAATTATGCATTCATAACTGAGGCATGTATATCTGAAGTCAGTGAAATATCTGACCTAGCATGTGTAATTCAAGAACTAAAGAAATACAAAGCTAGGGTTCTTGAATTCATGCAATAATTTGAGTAATAACATGGTAATCTGATTTGGAAAATATAACTAATTAATTCATGAAGTTCTGTTGAAGTTCTAGAAACTCTAGGTCTAATCATGATATGAGAATAAAAAATCTGACTCAAAACTAGGGACCCAATGGGTGAAAGGAACCCACTAGTGAAATCCCACATACCTGGTGATGAAATTCATGGAGAAATATTTAGATTTTGGGGCTGGAACTGCTGGAACCTTGTTGTGTTCTTGAACTATGGTTCTTGACCTTTTTCTCCTTTCTTCCTTCTAATTTTCTAAGTTTTATTTTAATGATTTGACTTAAATAAGTTTTAGTTATGTTTCTAGGCTTAAAGTGAGTAAAATCTGATGATTTAGGGTCAAAACGATGTATCTTGGGGTTTAAACGAAGTGGAAAAAGACCAAAAGACCCCTGAGTTAATTGTTGTCAGACCAAACGATGACCTGGACTGACGGGCCGTCGTTCCATTGACGGTCTGTCGTTTGGGTCCGTAGGTTGGGTCTATTCGGAAGGCCTTTACTAAAATGGGCATAACGTTTTACTCGAAGGTTTGATTTTAGAACGGTTTGTGGTTATGGAAAGCTAATTCAATTATCTATCATTTCATAGGTCATGGGACACCTAATTCATTGTGATCTAAGAGTTATGATCATTTGAAGTTGACCCAACTACATTTCCCCCCTAACAGTCTGCTAATTTCCACCTATGGTCCGTAGGTCCATCTACGGACTGTACTGGTCAATCGTAGTTCTTGTCAGAGAGTGGGTAAAATTGGATCTTGATTGACGGACACATATTATGAATCGTAATCTGACCTACGAACCGTAGGTTCGTTCGTCGTTCGACACTTAGTCAAATTTTCTGAGCTGCATTTTCGGAGAGTTTCAGTCACAAACGACGGATGCACAGTACGGGCCATAGATCAGACTACGGTCTGTCGATGGTAACCGTCGGTTGCACCTGCAGATTTCTGAAAAGCTGATTTATGGTCTGTTTTAGATACGGGTGTTACATTATCTCCCCCTTGGGAACATTCGTCCTCAAATAAAGACTAAACTAGTTGAAATAGAGGGAGAGAGCTGCAATTCCTACTACTAAACACTGAGAATTGAGTTTCTGACTGAATTGAGTTCCGAGCACATGTAAATACGCTGAAAATGCAAGTACAAACTAAGGGAACATGATTCTAAGACTGAATTCACGCATGAATGACTGAAAAACTGAAGAGGAACGATTACCTCAAGCTAGAGTGAAATCGGAAGGAAAGAGGTGAGGATACTTGGCTTTCATGGCTGATTCTTCTTCCCAAGTAGCTCCCTCTATATACTGACTCCTCCACAAAACCTTGACTGAAGCGACTTCTTTATTTCTCAACCTTCTAACCTGATGGTCAAGAATCTCAACTATTACGTCCTCATGAGAAAGATTATCTTTCACTGCCACACTCTCTAATGGAACTACAGAGGCTGGATTACCCACACTCCTCTTCAAGAGTGAGATCTGGAAGAACGGATGCACTGTTGCTAATTCTGCTGGAAACTCTAACTAATATGCCACCTTGCCAACCCTTTTCAAGATCTTGTAAGGGCCTACTTATCTAGGATTTAGTTTTCCTTTCTTGCCAAATCTCATCACTCCTTTCATAGATGATACTTTCAGAAAAACCCAATCATCAACTTGGAACTCTAGTTCCATTCTTCTTACATCTGCATAAGATTTCTGACGACTTTGGGTTGTCTTAAGTCTATCTCTAATGAGTTGCACTTTCTCCATAGCATAAAGGATTGAATCTGGCCCTATCAAAGCTGCTTCACCTACTTCAAATCAACCAACAAGAGATCTACAACTACCCTTAAAATCGATCACACAAGCTCTCAACATATCCTCTAGGGTCTGAATGGTATGCTTTGCCTGTCCATGTCTGTGGATGAAATGTTGTGCTAAGGTTAACTTGAATACCAAGACCCTTCTTAAATGACTTCTAGAAATAAGAGGTAAACTGAGGACCTCTATCTGAGATGATAGACAAAGGAACCCCATGAAACCTCAAAATTTCATTAATGTAATGCTTGGCATAGTCCTCTACCAAATTTGTAGTCTTGACCGCTAAAAAGCGAGAAGACTTAGTCATCATATCAACTATCACCCAAATTGAGTCATGTTGTCTGCTAGTACGAGGTAACCCTGTGATGAAATCCATATTTATCACTTCCCACTTCCAAGTAGGAATATCGATATCTTGAGTCATACCTCCTGGTTTCTAATGTTCTACCTTGACTTGCTGGCAATTGGGGCACTTACTCACAAAATCTGCTATATCCCTCTTCATGCCATTACACATATAGACTTCCCGTAGATCACGGTACATCTTAGTGTCACCTGGGTGAATCTGGAGTTATGGGCTTCTTTAAGGATATGCTTTATCAACTCACCCACATCAGCAACACATAATCTACCCTGGTAGCGAAGTAAACCATCTCCCCCTTGGGAGAAAACCTCCACTCTCTGATTGTGGACTGCACCCTTAAGTTCAAGCAAAATTGGATCACTGTCTTGCCTTTCCTTAACCTCCACTACCAAAGAAGATTCTGCCCCATTCTGAACTGTTACACCATTGTATGATATGCTCATTAGACGAACTCCTAAGCGAGCAAGCCTGTGAACATCCTTCACTAGCTCCTTCCTTTTTTTCTCAACATGGGCTACACTACCCATAGATAATCTTCTAAGAGGATCTGATACTACATTCACCTTACCATGATGATAATTCACACTCATATCATAATCCTTAATGAACTCAAGCCATCTCCTTTGGCGAAGATTCAACTCCTTTTGGATGAACACATATTGAAGGCTATTATGATCAGTGAACACATATACATGAACACCATACAAGTAGTGTCTCCAGATCTTGAGTGCAAACACCACTGCTGCAAGCTCGAGGTCATGAATTGGATAGTTATTCTCATGCACCTTAAATTGTCTAGAAGCATAAGTTATAACCTTATATCACTGCATCAACACACAACCTAGGCCAACTCTAGATGCATCACAATAGATCACATAACCATCTGAACCCTCTGGCAGAGTCAAGACAGGAGCTGTAGTCAATCTTGTTTTCAATTCTGCAAAGCTTTTCTCACAATCATGTGACCATTGAAACTTGACCATCTTTTGAGTTAACCTAGTCAATGGTGAGGTTATGGATGAAAATCCTTCCATGAACCTTCTGTAATAACCCGCTAGACCTAAGAAACTTCTGATATCAATAGCAGAGGTAGGTCTGGGCCATTGTTTCACTGTTTCTATCTTCTACGAATCCACTTGGATCCCTTCGCTAGATACAATGTGACCAAGCAAAGCAATAGATTGCAACCATAAATCACATTTGCTAAACTTAGTAAATAACCGGCGATCCTTCAGAGTCTGCAAAACAATTCTCAAATAACTCGCATGTTCTTCCTCATTCCTAGAGTAAATGAGGATATCATCAATAAAGACGATAACGAACAAGTCCAAGTACTGCTTGAACACTCTGTTCATCAAATACATGAAACTGCAGGAGCATTGGTTAGTTCAAACGACATAACTACAAATTCATAGTGACCATATCGAGTCCTGAAGGTTGTTTTCAGAATGTCACTATCTCTGACTCTAAGCTGATGATAACCCGATCTGAGGTCTATCTTTATGAAGTGACTAGCACCCTGAAGTTGGTCAAACAAGTAATCAATACTGGGGATGAGATACTTATTCTTGATTGTGACCTTATTCAACTGTCTATGATCAATACACATTCTGAGAGAACCATCTTTCTTCTTTACAAACAACACTGGTGCACCCCATGGTGAAATACTAGGTGTAATGAAGCCCTTATCTAAAAGGTCTTTCAACTGCTCTTTCAATTCCTTAAGCTCTGCTGGAGCCATTCTGTAAGGAGGAATAGAAATAGGCTGGGTATCTGGAAGGAGATCAATTTCAAATTCGATTTCCCATTCGGGAGGGACTCTAGGAAGATCTTCCGGAAGTACTTATGGAAACTCACACACTACTGGAACTGACTCAAGAGTTGGGGTTTTCAGAGCTAGAATCCTTAACCCGAAATAGATGATAGAGATAACCCTTAGAGATCATCTTTCTGGCCTTAAGGTAAAAAATGAATCGACCCATAGGCTCTAAGCTACTACCCTTCCATTCTAAGATTGGTTCATCTGGAAACTGAAAGCGAACAATCCTAGTTCTACAATCGACTGAGGTATAACAGGAATGTAACCAATCCATGTCTAGAATGACATCGAAGTCTACTAGTTCTAACTCTACAAGATCTGTTGAGGTGACTTTCTGAAAGACCGTGACAGGGCAATTTCTGTATACCCGTGTAGCTATAACTGGGTCACCGACTGGAGTAGAGACTGAGAAAGGTTCTGAGAGAGTTTCTGGACCGACAATGAATTGGGCTTCTATGTAAGGAGTTACAAAGGAAAGAGTATCCCCTGGATATAACAATGCATAAACATCAAGGTCAAAGACTCGTAACGGACTAGTGACTACATCAGGAGAACCTTCCTAATCCTGGCGAGCCTAAAGAGCATACAACCTATTCTGGCGCTGACCGCCACATATACCAGATGAGTTACCCTGCTGAGTCGAGCGGCTTGTTGGTGCTGATGAAGTTGTAGACTGTGCTCTACCATTACCACCTCCTTGACTCTGTCTAGAAGGACAATCCCTCAACCTGTGACCAGACTGACCGCAACCAAAGCATCTTTCTTTTCCTGTGAGACACTCGCCCGGATGGTTCTTACCACACTTAGGGTAAGTGGGGTAAGTCTTGGTGCCTGAAACACATCCATGAGACTTAGAGCCTAGTGCTCTAACCTTCTGGTCATACTTGTTCTTGGAGGATGGAACACTAGCTGACGAAGGGGCTGGAGCTGAAAACTTTTGCTGTCTCTGCGAGCGATTTCCCCTACCCGATTTCTGCTGAGAACAGTCATAGTTCCCTGTCCTATCCATCTTATTCTCCTTAGCCTGTTCCCTAAGCTTAGCACCCTCAACATGCTAAGGATGAGTCATAATCCTAGAGATGTTCATATCTCCAAGTAACATAGCATTTCTGCACTCAGTTTTCACCAAATCTGACACTCCATACAAGAACTTATTCATCTAAGCCCTGAAGTGAACAACCATGTGAGGATCATACCTGGAGAGTTGGTTAAACTTGTGCTCGTACTCTTGGATCGTCATGTTTCCCTGCCTTAAGTTCATGAATTCCTGAGCATTTGCTTCTCTCAACTCTATTGGGAAAAATCTGTCCAGAAAGGTCTCACTAAAGCAATCCCAAGTAATAGGAGCAACATCTGTACACCTATTTTCCTTCCACTGAGTGTACCAGATATGAGCAACATCCTTCAACTGGTATGATGCCAATTCAACCCGATCATTCCCAGTGATTTGCATTACCTCAAAGATCTTCTTGATCTCATCCAAGAAATTTTGAGGATCCTCATTAGTTTGTGATCCTAAGAACTCAGGCGGATTCATCCTAACAAAGTCACGGACCCTTGCTGCTGCTGATCCACCATTTGCATTCACAGGAGCATGAATACGATTGTTCTAGTTTGTCATACTCTGAGCCAAATCTGTATAGCATTTCTGAACTCAGCATTGGAGACTTCCTGATCTGGGACCAGAGGAGCTGCGTTTGCATTCCTGGCATTTACATTCCTAGCGTTAGCTCTACGAGGAGTCATGATATGAAACATAGAACATCAAGTTAGAGTGAAATAAGTTCATATCTTACGCACGATAAGAGTAACAAGAAAGTGAAATTTTCCTAAAACACTTTGTAGCCTCCTTCTCATTAGATGTCGTGCACTTCACACCCATGAAAAGGACTATACTTAGTGCGGCTTTTCAGACATCCTAGGACACTTAAACCTAGTGCTCTGATACCAAGTTTATCACGCCCCGAGCTACCCCCAAGACGCAGACATGGAACCTAGGACCACAAGTGATCCCAATCTGACCCTGCTGTCATGATCATGAGCATACTAAAGATAATAAACTGAATGCGGAAGATAAATCATAATTTAAACTGAAAAGATGGGGAATACCCATATTCTATAACTGAGATATTTGAAACCAATTTAATACGAAGAAAAAATTAACTCAATACTAAGCTGAACTAACTATGTCTTAAATAAGCCTCTAACTGACAAGAAATGATGGAACAAGCCCCAGCTAAGTCTAGCAAAAACTGGAACTAAATGACTAAAGGACTAAATGAACTCATGACTATTGTCCTCGAAGAATTAGGACTTACCACTGAGTCTGCTGAACTGGAGATCAAAAATCGACCTAAGCACAATCTGGATGCTGAGAACCTAAACCTACATCACGAGAAGACGTAGCGTATGTATGCATCAGTACTTTAAGGTATTGAGCATGTAGGATAGAGTAAAGCTGAAATAAAACATAACTGAACAAGCACAAAGCAAGTATAATAATCTGAACATGATATACTGAATGCTGAGGTAACTGAATGCAATGACCAATTTATAACATACTGGCACTGAATACTGAATATACTGATAAATGGTTAATGCAATAGAGTCTGACTGAATTATGGGACCTACTAACAACCGATAATAAAATCACATGAGCTAAATGTGGAGTCCGATGTATACACCTCATCGAGAGGTCCCAATATACCCTGCCAGAGGTATAAAGACATGATGGCGTGATACATAATCTGATGCCACAAAGGGGACTTACAACCTACTTGGCTAGTAGTTATGGGACTATTGAGTACGCTGAACCCTAGTCCAACTCAGTATTAATGTTACTCCCAATGAATTATGTAATTAACTGATTATGTCTCAGTTTCTGTAAATATTGGATAGCTCAAAACTGAACATGCAACAATTAATCTAGTAATTATGCATTTATAACTGAGGCATGTATATCTGAGGTAACTGAAATATCTGACCTAGCATGTGTAATTCAAGAACTAAAGAAATACATACCTAGGGTTCTGAAATTCATGAAATAATCTGAGTAATAAGATAGTAATCTTATTTGAACATATAACTAATTAATTCATGAAGTTTTGTTGAAGTTCTAGAAACCCTAAGTCTAATCATGATATGGGAATCAAGAATCTGACTGAAAACTAGGGACCCAATGGGTGAAAGGAACCCACTAGTGAAATCCCACATACCTGGTGATGAAATTCACGGAGAAATATTTAGATTTCGGGTATGGAACTGTTGGAACCTTGCTGCGTTCTTGAACTAGGGTTCTTGAACTTTTTCTCCTTTCTTGCTTCTAGTTTTCTAAGTTTTTCTTGAATGATTTGACTTAGATAAGTTTTAGTTATGTTTCTAAGCTTAAATTGACTAAAATCTGATCATTTAGGGTCAAAACGATGTATCTTAGAGTTTAAACGAAGTGGGAAAAGACCAAAAGACCACTGAGTTAATTGTTGTTGGACCAAACGACGACCTGGACTGACGGTCCATCGTTTGGGACCGTAGGTTGGGTCTGTTCGACTGGCCTTTACTAAAACAGGCATAACGTTTTACTCGGAGGTCTGATTTTAGCAAGGTCGGTGGATATGGAAAGCTAATACAATTATCTATAATTTCATAGGTAATGGGACACGTAATTCATTTTGTGATAGGAGTTATGATCAATTGAAGTTGACCTAACTGCATTTTCGCCATAACTATCTTCTAATTTCCACCCACGGTCCGTAGGTCCATCTACGAACTGTACTGGTCAATCGTGGTTCTTGTCAGAGAGTGGGTAAATGGGGTCTTAATCGATATACACAGACTACGAACTGTAGTCTGACTTACGGACCGTAGGTTCGTCCGTCGTTCGACACTTAGTCAAATTTTCTGGGCTGCATTTTGGGAGAGTTTCAGCCACAAACGACGGATGCATAGTACGGGCCGTAGATCAGACTACGGGCCGTAAATGGTAACTGTCGGTTGCACCTATGGATTTCCAAAAACTGCTCTCTGGTCTGTTTTAGATATGGGGTGTTACACCATATTCCTCATTAGCCACCAAAATTTATATTTTTTTTTTTTTCAATTTCGACACGCTGCAACAATAAGTAAAATTAAATTCTCTACTTTCTATTCCACAACCCACCATACTACTACTAATAATAATATAATATCTACCTATATATATATATATATATATATATATATATATATATATATATATATATATATATATGAAAGGTATGCTTATTTGATGGAGCTTGATCGAATTTCATAAAGTCCTCCTCAAGAGGCTTTTAGGTTTTTCTCTTCTCTGCGTTCTTTTTTTCCCGTCAATTATAATCTAAAAAATGTTAAATCCCTATAAAATTATTATATTACATGGGCCAAGTGATATGGGTATTAACATAAATCATATTACATATGGACTTGTCCCATTAATCATCAACTAAATAAATTATTTAATAAATATCTACCAATAAAATAATCGTAGTTACCGAATAGTTCACAAGTTTCATTTTAAATTTTAACGTAAGAGTCTAAATAGTCCTAGTTCTCAAAATGACCTAGCGGGTCGTTACATCATTTACCACTAAAACAAACGTTCGTCCTCAAACGGTAAAAGAATAGAACACACCTGAACGATGAAAAGTTTGGGATGTCTAGCCTATATGTCTAAATCGCTCCCCAATAGCCTCCTCAACCAGATGATAATTCTATTGAATCTTGATTATAATAATTTCTTTCGACCTCTAATTTTGAACCTTCCTATCCAAATAACATAAATAAGATCATTTGTCCTCAAAACTCCGTCACCATCATGAATTTCTTCACTAGCTTTTCCTTGCAACACCTTGTCTTGAATCATATACAATTTTTCATCACCAAGTTATCAAACCCAGATATGCTCCAAGAACTTCCTCACCTCCCTTGAAGCCAAATTCTACCATATTATAAAGTATCAAGTCTTACAAAGTTATTGGCTAAGGACTGAACACTCATAGGCAAGGGACACTCTCCCACATGTACCAAAGGTAGACTACCTATACTCACTGCTCACTGTCTTTCAACCTAAGGCATCTACTATCACATTAACTTTGCCAAAACATAAACAATAGTCATTCCATCGTGCTTGAGAAACTCTAACCATCTCCATTGTCTTAAATTTAGATTCCTCTTATTATATTATACTACAACACCTCGCAATACACACTATAAATATAATTCCTCTAAAATTTTAATGTAAGAACAACAACCACCAAGTTTAAGCTATAACTAAGACAATTCTTCTCAGTTACTTTCAATTATCTCGAGCATAAGCTATCACTTATCTTTCGACATGAATAACCAACCAATATTAATTCAAGATGCATTTTAATATAAGTGGTGAAATTCAATATTTGCCATTCGATGAAACAACCACGGGATATGAGTGTGGTGTCAGTCCTTGATATAGTAAAATAAGAGGTTATAAAAGTTTCTATTGAGGAGAGGTTGGAAGTTGAGACATTAGCTATCATTTTTATGAACTTTGATGTGGATACAAGAAGTTACTTTGCAGAGACTATAAATGCTTTGCAAGGCATGGGTTCATATTGATATGCGCCTACGAATCTTGAACTTGATCTAAAATATAGGTCAACTTCTCTGGCCAAGCCATCAATTGAAAACCAACTACAATAGAACTGATGGAGTTACCCTCCCATCTTAGGTATGAATTCTTAGGTAAAGGGAATACTTCACTTGTTATTATTCTCCATATTTGAGTATGGAGCAGGTTCATGCATTGCGGGTAGTGTTGAAAATCATGGTTTCTAAGAAGAAAATCACGAATAAATAGGTACCCGCCTCAATTAAAACTATTCATCATGAATTTACACATTCATGCTCAATTTAATAAGAAGAGAAGTTGTACCCTACCTGAAGGCTGATAGCGCTCTCTCCAAATAACAAGGCTGGAGCTTTTCCTTTTCGAACAACCTATGAACGCAGACACACTATCAAGAATAGGGTCACAACATCAATACGGTCATAGAGAAATTAAAATCACATAAAATTGAGACAGATTAATTTTAGAGTCGAACGAGAATTGTGGGATCCATGCTGAAATTTCCAAAGTTGACTTCGTCAAAAGGTTGTAAATTATTGATCAAACGTGTGTCCCAAAATTGAACATAATTTGAGGCCTAAATAGCAAAACTAAATACAAGCAACGAAAACTTAAATTTAATCTCGACCAAAAGGAAGGAAATTGCTTAAAATGGAATTCACCTCAAACGGATCTTTAAGAAAACACAACTCAATTACTCTACCACGCAACTCTCAATATATTACTAACACGCGGTCCTTCAAATCACCGAAATCAGAGCTAAAATAAGGGAGAAATCACAATTTTACTCTCAGAAAGAAAGTTGCATTTGTTACATGGTCTTAAATAGTCCAAGCAACTAGCCACCACGAAAGCAAATGCCAGGCCAGCTGCGTACGGATGCACCTACCATCTATGACTGCGGTCATTGGTACATGAACACCAGGCATGCCTTAGTTGATAGTAAAGTTATAAGGCTTCAAAACTTTGATGGTGTGCCTGTGACTCGTTCAGAACTCCTGCATGCAAAAGAACTATGCTACCCCATTGAATTCGCCATTCCATACATAATGGATCAATCGAAACTTCCATTTGATGTTTTCTCAATGAAAAGAAGGTCCCACACCAGATTTTCATTTTAACATAAAATTCACAAAGGGACTCAAAATTAGCCAGGAAACCTCGGGACCTAAATGAAGAGTCTCTCTAGACCAAACTCAACATTTCGGAGCTAACCACACTGACAGAATTCTCATTTGAGATCGTTTTCTTAATATGTTGACTAAAGTTAAACTTAGGCCTTAACTTGGAAGTTAAAATGCTTAATTGCACAAACTCGTAGTGAAAGCCTCGAGACTCGTGTCGACTATGCTACTAGGCTAAAAAGATGGAGCTGATGGAGTCATACAAATTGGATTCTAAGATCATCTTCTTTAACTTCTGATAAAAAATGTTTTTTCAATTTTGAAAGCTCCAACATAATAAAATTTGCATAATAAGTAAATGAACGACCAAGTGACAGAATTTTCAGTCCCACCAAGTGATAAATGACTTGGGGTTGCTACATGGAAGTTCTAAATGATGAACATGAGGCATAAACATGTAAATGGCCTGGAGGTCATTACAATAACGCTCAATGACCCATATTACAAGTTAATGAGTACGCAATTTCATTGGCAATATAATAACCCAATGTATGAGATCAAGGTCCAACCAAATGTATGAGATTAGGGTCAAACCCGTAAGGAATGATGTGTCAGAAAGTGAAAATATAAATGATTATACGATTAAAATTCGAATCCAAATGAAAAATACACAATTATATTATGAAGATGATTTTAGTAACAACTAAGGATAGTGGCAAATGTCTTTTCAAGTAAGGTATTAAATGGAATTAGGGCAGGGAAGGTAATTGACATTCAAAAGATCCATTGCACCTTAATCTCATATAAATTCATTCAACAGTAATATTAATTATGCATGGAACCTCAATGAATAACCAAATTCATTCAAATGTAAGCAAATATATCTCAACTAGCTTTATTAAACCTAGTTAAGAAGCTATCACAATTAGTCCAATTCTATGGATTGCATGAATCCACTATCTCTAGTTAGAATCAAATGTAGGAGTTGTCATACCTTAAATATGCAACAATTAATCATTCCCAACCTCAACTGAACCTTTAAAAATTCAAACTTAATCAAAGTATATGAGCAAGTCCAAGGATTTATCAAATCAATAGGAAAGCATGTAAAGCATGAAACAGATTGAATAATCAAATACTCATTTCATAAAAGAGCATTCAATCAATAACAAAAACAAAAGAATAAAATTAAAAACCCAACAAGTGTCTATTTCTAGCACAAAACCCAAATTCTCGTATTACCAATTACATCCACAATTCAAGCAATACAAAGCAAGGAAATGAATAAATGGTTAAATGTTTTACAATTGAGAACTCAATCTTCTTTTCGAAAAGTGAATTGTGAGAAAACTTGGTATCAAAACTATAGCATGGAGTGTTTTTCCTTTTTTTAAAAATCTCAAGATATCCAATATGTCCAAAGATATTTTTTTCCATCAAATTTTGTGAGAATTGAGGTCCTAAATTCATGAACTTACTTCATTGCCGCTGATCAAACAACTGTCTCTCGCTAAAGTGAACATGCCATCACTAAAAAGAGCTTCGCAAAATCAGCATTTACCTTCTTTAAAGAATTCTCCACCTATGTGTTGGCCCTCGCTAAAGAGACCAAAATGTTCACTAAGGCGACCCTTGACTGTCATGACCTCTTCACTGAAGAGAGTCCCTTGTGGTCGCTAAAGAGACCTTTGACCTTGTTGTAAGACCCCCAAAATGAGTTAGGATGTCTAGAGCCTAACTTGTTCCTATAAGCTTTTTAATATTTTAAATAAGTTTTTAAATTATGCATGGGTGATTTGAAGTCATTTGGAATTCAAACGTCAAGGGACAACAAAGACGTTCGACGACTAGTCACCTAAGGGGCCTTATATGTTTTTATGTGCTTATATGTGTGCCATGATCTTATGAGGTCCTTACATGATTAAAAATTATTTCTATAGGTAGTGTGTTGATTTTCATGAAGTTTATAGGTCAAACGTCCAAGACCGTCTAAGACATTCGAAAGTTAGCCCTTGAGACATGAATGTGTGTGTCTTGATGGTGCCTAGCATATTTGGACGTGTGCATGTAATTGTTTTGGGTGGAAGGTCTTCAACATGTTAATGTGTATATTTATGTTGGAAACATCCGGGTACAACTTCCCAAGGGCCCCGCAAAAGGGCCCACAAGAAGGTCCCAAAGGCTGTCGAGACACTGCCTTGGCATTGTCAATCGACAGAACAAAACGATTCCATGTTTGTTGACAAACGGCCCATTGGTGGTAAAGTCGTCGATAAAAACTTAGCCTAGGGAAGGCTCAGCCAAAGAACATACCAAGACCCAATCGACTGAAGCCACAGACGGTCCGTCGATGGACCTACAGGGAGTCGATGGTGGCCGTTGGTGCATGCTGCAACAGGCTGCCTAGTGACTGCCTTATTTAAGGGGTGAATGGGAAATTCACTCCATGTTCTAACCTTACCCTACTTGATTTATTTGTTTATTTTTGGGTTTATATAAGTGATAAAAAACGTGATGAACCCATTCCTAATTCATTCTACAAAAATTAGACTTTCCCTCCAAAACCAATTCTCTCTAGAAACCTCCATTGAAGGTGAAGTTCAAGAACATCTTGGAGCTTGGATTTCCATGGATTATTCATCAAGTTTTAGATTTTTTCTTATAAATTAACGTATGGTGATCCTTCATCTCTGGTTATCTTCCATATAGAGAGTTAATCTCAAAGTTTTCAAAAGAGATTTCATGATCAAACTTCTTCTTCTTCAATCTAGCCATGGGTTCTTTCTCAAAACATTTTCAAAGGCTTAATCATGATGAATTTATGATAATATATTTGTTTTAATGTGAATTTCAATCGCATTGTTAACCCGTGTCCCTTCCCAAACTCGATTTAGCCCATGCATGGGCATTGTGATCGTGTCTTGTTATTGGTGGATTTGTGATTCTATTACGTTGAATTGCTTATGTATATTGTTTACTATGTATATTGATGGTGAACTGTTGATGAATGATCCATGAGGATCACTATATGAATATTTGAATAAGTCTAGCCTATGTCTCTATGTGTTCATTGTAACCTTGCCTCTATTATGCATGAATGTGGGATTCGATTGTGTAGGGATAATTGTATCTACTACCTTAATTGGATGTTATTTATGAATTGTAGATAAGTAATCCATGTGGATCAAGGTTTGATTAGCCTAAGATCTTCTATCTTCCATGGATTACTAATATAGCATGCTCACTGTAATCTCGACTTTATGACAATTGTTGTAGGATTTCAATTATGCAAAGAACATTGTAGCTACTGTCTTAGGTTGATGTTATGGAAGAATTGTGGGTATGAATCTTGTATGATAAAAGTAAAGAAGGCTTGGTATGAATTGATCTAGGTTATTCTAGACTATAGATTGATAATATAATGGATATGATGTTATCTCAATGCTAGGGTAGATGAAGCATGATTTCGTTTGAGTAATGATCTCTTTAGCTACTTCCCTACATGTATATTGTTGAAAAATTGATATTGATGATCAATGCAAGTGAATTTGGTTAAAGATCTATGTTCTTCTACTTTCTAGTATGTTGATGACGTGTCGTACTAGTTTGTAGCTTAGTCTTGTAGTAACTTATGCATGACTTCATATATGATTATTGTACTTTAGCTACTACCGTATACTTGAATTGTTGATGAAAGAGTAGTAATGGTCAATGATGACCAAAGGCTAAAGGATTGGTAAGAATTGCTCTACTCTTCTACTTCTCTTCTTCTCTTTAGTTTTGTTGATGAAGCCTTGTATGGCATTGTGTGGTATGGTCCACTTATGATGGTGGTGTTTACTTTATTGTCATTATATATGTGCTGACTATTGCCTTGAAGATAAATTGATGAATATATGAATATGTGGTTATGATGATCACACTATGTGAAGCTTATGCCTACTTTTCTATTCTAGTTGTGATCTAGGTTGTATGGATATTGTATAAGCATGTGTATATCTATGTTAGGGTAAAGTGTAGGTGCTGACATTGATGATTTATAATGGTTGATAATCTGTTACCTATGTACCCCTATGTGAATATGTGAATATCTAAGGCTAGAAGTCTTGAATGAAATGTGAAGTTAGCTTGCCTCCGATGTTAAATTGTGTTGTGCGGTCTATGCTTGGTTGTGCATTGTGGTATTAAGAGGGTGCCTGCCTCAATTTGTTGGTTGATAGCCATTATGTGATCATGATGACCAATGTACACACATACTCACACATTATGCATGCCTACAATGTAGTATAGGTTCATAGTATCTAATGAAAGGTATTCTCATATTCACTAAATGTCTACTACTATGCATGTAAGGTAAATGTATGCAAAGTATGATATGTATTCATTAACTAGGATGACTTGATAGGTTTACTAGTATGGGAAAGGGTATGGGACCTTTTTTATGCATTGCACATGTGTACCTTGATAGGATAGTTCCTAGGTTTGGTTTCTATGTACATGAAAATGAATGTATGAACGTGATATGAATGTCTTATATGCTATGATGTTAAGTATATATTATGATGAAGTATGAATGTGCATAGGGTCTTGGTCTGTTTATATGAAAGGATTTCTCATATGGTTATACCTATAGACTTATGCATTGTGAACATGTGTGACATTTATGTGTTATGTGAAAGGTTTGCTCACATATAGGTATACACACACATGTATGAAGATTTAGTTAATGGAGGGGCCTTGAAAGGTGTTCTCATGTGTACCCTAAAACTAGATAGGTGCTTGAATATGCTATAAGCATATAAGGAATCAATATCCTAAGTCTATGTTTTATGAAGTAAAGTAATAATGTCTTTTCAATAAAGGGAATTTAGCTTAGCACCGACAGAACATGACAATGAGAGGTGTTGTCTTCCCTTGGAGGAAGATTCACCATTTGGGTCCTCATAAGGTGTTGACTTCCCTTGGAGGAAAATTCACCTATGGTTCCACATGAGGTGTTGAATTTCCTTGAGGAAGATTAACCCATGGTTTCTCATGAGATGAGGCTCCAATGCCAATGAGCATGTAGAGGGTTATGTATATCTTTTAGTTTCATAAACTATGCTTGCCACATAGCATCTAGCAAGTGAATTCACTAGTATTCTAGCATGTGTTAATGTTCTACCTTGGCTAGATAAGAACACCTTCCATTGGTTTAAGGCTCTACGACACCAAATTCCATGTTTAGCACCCATGGTCTTAGTGTCGGTTAAGTCTATAGTTTCCCTAAAGTAAAATGGACAATGAAAGTAAAGTAAGGACCCTAACTAGGATAAACTAAGGTTAGTTGTTTAGTGTAGGTGGGGTATGGCACTTCACCTATGCATTGCACAAGTGACTCTTGAGGAAGTCCTATGAAGGTGTTCTAATGCATGTGTCTATGTATATTTTTCCTATGCATAACTTTGTAGTAATTGTCTACTTGTTGTGATGAAGTGCATGGTATGAGCCCTAATAGATCTATGTGTGTGGTCTGATCTTATATGCACTATGTTGATCTTAATGACTATATGATGAAGGTCTTGTATTGACATAAATGAAGTTGTTTATATTGTCTTGTTGATGTATGAAATAAAGTGTTAAGGCTTGTGGTCTCATGATAGGTCTACTAAGTATGTGTGAGGTTATGAGGCTTCACATGTACATTACATTAGTAGATTTAGATTGGGACTATGAGTAAGTTTACATAATGTTCTATGTGAAGTGAAATTTGTACATGTGCAAAGTGGATAGAGTTCACTGTAAGATCCCTAAGGTCTTGGCTTAAATGTGTCTATCATGTGCTATACTTCGATGATGATATGTGATGACTTGTGTAGAATGTATATATGGTTTCCTTGTGGAATTAAGGTGATGCATTGCACCAAGTATCACTAGAGGGTTACTTGGGAGGGTAATGAGTTAAAAGGAGAAGATCACTGTAAAGAAGAATATGCTTACTGTAAAGGGAAAATTGTTTACTGTAATGTGACATCAAATGTGGCTTAAATTCTATGTGTGATCTTATATGATATTTGGCCTTTGAATATGTCTATATGAAGTATGTGAATGATATAGATGCTATTGTACAAAGGTTTTATGAAGATTTTCTCAAAAAGGCATGAAGTAGATTTCAAGAAAATGTCCCTTTTAAATGCATGTTTTTTCATGATTGTCATACTTAGTGCATTCTTGTACTAACTCCATTCTTCTCTACTTTGTGTTGACACCCAATTTTGGCCCTCCAATATATAAATTAATCATCGAGCTTCTAAAATTTCAAACGATTTAAAATAATTAGTTTTATAAGAATTTCAAAATAAAAATAAATCAATAAATATAGTTTGCAAGTTATTTCAAATAGTTTCGTGCTTTTTCATAATTTTAAATAATTTATATGATCTATACAATTATATATAATTAGTATATGTTATGAATATTCGAAAACCATCTCAAAAAGATTTTACTTTTTAGTTGAATATTTTATTAAATTAGTTTATTTTAAGTTGGCGTATATTTTTTTTAGTTATTAATTTATAATCAAGTTAATTATTATATCTCGTTAAGATTAATAGGCTCGTTAATTAATTAATATTAATTCATCTAAAATTAAAATTGGGTAACTTCTTAATTCCTAATTGGCTATAATTGCAATTCAATTGGCAATCTTTTCAATCCCATTTTCAATTCAATTTGCAAGACCAATTATTGGGCCTTATCAGCAGCCCACAACTTCATAACAATTCCCATCCAACCTCAACCTTATCCCAAATAAACAAGGGAAATTTTTCAAAATATCAATATTTTAACATTTAAGAGGGCTCATTAGCAACACTTTCAATATTTAGTAAAAATGTCAAAATTTTAATTTGTTATCTATCTTATTTATGTTTTTATTATTTATTTTTATTTAAAGAATACAATTATTTAATTACAAAAGGGAGAAAATCAAGGTATATAATATTTTAAAAAAGGTAAAGATCACTTAATTATCTCATCAGTTACATTTTTAAATAAAACTCAAACTTTGTTCTTTTTTTCCCTCCAGAATCTTAACCTTTTTTTTATTAGTTTGTATTCATTTCAATATGTATGCCAAATGAATATATAGTTATTTAAGAAACATATTTGTATTCATATATTTTTTCCATGTGTATTTAATTATTTCTTCGAAAAATCTTGTATTTCGTATTCATTTAAATATGTATTTTATTTGTATTTCTATTTATTCTAGTTTTTATTTAGAACATTGTATAATAATATATAAAATACAAAAAAATAGTATGATGAAAAAGTGAGATAATGTTTTTTTAAAAAGGAACATATCACTTAAAATTCTCATCATTTACAATTTCAAAAAAAATTCCTTTTTCATTCTATTCGATCAACTTTCCTTTGTTATGTTTTCATTACAATTGTATACCAATATTTTTTATATTTTATGTGTATATATACACGTATCTCAATATATATGAATATGATTTATGAAAGGGTACAAGATTTTGGGGGGAAAATAGCATACTTGGTGGAAATAATAAATCTGTTGAGTAAGAATATAATATTCTAAAAAAATAAATATAAATTGACTATGAAAGAAATAAGAATACAAGATTCTGGAAAACAGATAGCATACATAGTAAAATAATATAATAAGGATACAATATTCTAAAAATGTACAAATTAACTATTGAAAACACGATACATATATGTTTAAGAAATACAAATACATATGAGATAGCATACATAGTGAAATTGATATAATCATAATACAATATTATAAAAAAATACAAATTGACTGTTAAAAAATATGATACATTTATGCTTAAAAAATACAAATTCATATGAGATACGTATTTGAATGACTACAAATAAAAAATAAATACAATGTTCTTAATAAAAATACAAATGATGAGTAAAAAAAAAATAATTGACAAACAAAAATTAATATGAATATTATTCTGATATGAATACAATTTCTCAACCTTCTTCTTTGACTCTCTCTTTCTTCTTCGTCTGCTATGTTCCTTTTTTTCAATTCTTTTCACCAAATTCAAATCTGAATCTGTGTTTATTTGTGAATTAATAATCCTATAAATTAAATTCGAAATTATTAAATATGAATATACAAAAAAAAATCAAACAATATATTATGTATGAATGCTTATGTGGATTACTACAAATTACAATCTACTAAATCTCAAATATGAAAACAAAATCATAAAAAATAGTGTTTCAAATACTAAAATTCCGAAATGCGTAAATATTTGATGAGTATATTAACAAACTCATATAAAAATCGAAAAAATGACGAATAATCTGTAATACATACAATCTAAAATTCAACATAATTTTTTATTTCAAAAACAAAATCTCATGAAATCTCGCAAAATAAATGATGATTTCGAAAATACCTTTATGTATTGAGAGATTTCTTGAATTAATCGATAAATCTGAATAAATTGGTATGAACTTGAATAATTAGTTCTTCTTCAACAATGAGAGAGAGAATAATGGTGAAAATGGTAGAAGAGAAAAAAATTGAAAATCTTAAAGATGAAAATAAATTTAATGGTATTAAAGTATAGAAGAAATCTAAATGGGTAGTGAATATATTTAATGTTGGACTGTTTGAGAAATTAAAGGAAAGACAAATAATAGTATTTGGATATAAATTATTTTTAAAATATTGACATTTTGACATTTTGAATAAATATTTTAAAGTATAGATGTTTTTACTAATTAAGTTTGGAATTGTGACTAGTTTACTAATTTTTCCAATAAACAAAACAGCACAACATAAACACATACCACCCCAAACTCCATCAAAGCCCAACCCTTAACCCATATGTACAACGATACCAAAATTGACCCGACCCCGTCTTCTTCTTCTTCATGCGAGGACCCAGCAACACGTGAACAACAGCGAAATCGAAATCCAGCAATCCAGTAACGGCCAGTCGCATCAATCCCGGAAAATCCAGACCTGCAGCAGCCGCGCCATCCTCCTTTTCTGCAGCACCCGTACCCCTAGCCGTTTCCTTTTCTCGCTTTTCAGAACTCCTCATTCTTTTTACTGTTGATCTTGAAAAGGAGCATAAGAAAATTCAAACTCTTCTCTCGAAAATACGACGGATTCCCCCCAAAATGACCCCAGCCTTCTTTATAAATAGTTACCCATGTTCAAGTAAAAAAGGCAGAAAAAAGGAGATTGGATTTTGAGGTGATACACAGAAAATAGCTTATAAAAGGTCTTAGAGTTCAGTTTCTTTGATTTTCTTGGCTTGTTGTTTGTATTTGAATTTTGTGGCGGAAGTTTCTTCGAGTAGCTCGTTCGTCCTAGTCGTTACCAGAAAAAAGGTAAAGGACTGTTCTCTACTTCACTGTTTTATCCTCTTTGTTCGGTAATGTTCAAACCTTTTGTTCCCTCGATGTTTTCTGTTCTTAAGATGTCTTATTTTTATCTAATATTTTGTTTGAGCCTCGATACAAATCCATCAACGTAAGCCTAGTAATTTTATTTTATTTTTTTGTTTGAACATGTATCTCTTGGTCGTTTGTTGATATTAACGATGCCAAAACTTTATTTTCTCGTAAATCTGGTTCGGATTTGTATCATGAATATGCATTCAGCTTAGACAGTCATATTGTGACCCATTTTCATTCTTATATGTCCTGTTGTTGCAACTAACGACCTATTTTCTATTTAAGTTAGGATTGCCTCATACCCATGGCGTTATAGTATGGCTAAAACTCCTTTCTTAATCAGCTTCAGACTTGTCGGTGATAGAATATGGTGTCAAAAGTTTTATGGTTCATACTTTCAATTTTATTCTCATACAATCTTGAATCTGTGACTTGATATTAAATGATCAAAGGATCACTGTATACATATGATTTGATAATATAGATTGGTACTTGTCTGTTACACTTGTATAGTATTTAGGATGTCTTTCTCACTTGCTAGAATAAATAATAAGCATTATGTGCTGCTTGTATGAATTTTGATATTGCTATCTGTTTTAGCTCAACTTTTCAAACATATAAACAAATTGAATTTTTTTTTTGGTTCATTCTCAACGTGTTTAGTAATCTGTCTTTATCTATAGTTATTACAGCAAAGCATAATTGTTGTCCATTCCATAAGAAGACGTCTTTAATTCTGTTAGTTTCTTTTGAAATAAAAAACAGTAAGCTTGAGTCCAACGTTAGTGAAAGTTCACTTTAGATGTTATATATTGGTCATCATATTTGTTATCTCAAGTTTCATGTCTTTATGGTCAGCTGAATCTCTGTTTGAGTTTGCTCAAGATGAGCCATTTTTTTTTCAGTTCTATTGTTTAATGTGCTGCTGCATAAATCTGTTTTCTTCACTACTTGTGTATATTTTTTTTTCTTTCTTTGACGTTTTGATCTGTTACAGAAGCTCTTCATCATGTCAGCTTAATCTCTTAGGAATTGTTTATGTTCTTACATAATTCGAATGATGGTTGTTTCCCTCTTGTATTTCAGTTTTGAAGTCTTTTTTTTTTTTTACAAATTTTCCATAGTCTCATCTCGCTCGATTTAGTGTCGTTCTCATTTTCCTTCATTTGAATGTGCTCGAGTCTCTCTCGAATATTATCAACATGTCTTCTTGTCAAGTCATTTTGAGTTAATATTGTTTCTTTAGTGTTGTTCGTTTCAAATCTCTTTTCTTGAATGATAGTTGGATTACTTTAAATTGTAGTAGAGCTTTCAAAGTTGATATTAAGATGACTTGTTTCCCCCTCCTCAAATGTTGTTGGACTTGTATGTTTCTATACATGCCTTGTTCTTGACTTTATGAATGTGTCCTTTATTTGTTTGTTAATGTCGACCTTGTCTTCAAGTATATATAAGAGTTTAGGGTCGACCGTAGAGGTAGTTTTATGCTAAGCTTAAAATTAGATATTCACTGTTGCATACATGTCCTTGTCTCTGTCCTATTTTATATTCGACCAATTCTTCATTGTATTCTCTTCCTCAAAATGACTTCTTAATTTCATAATACCCAATGACATATATTCCATCCTCTGCTAGTTGCATCCAGGTTATTTTTTTATTCTTTTTTTTAGTTAGTTGGGCATGTAATAAAGACCTTTTTTTATCTTGCTTTTCTTGCTGTCTACATGCATTTGCCGCCAAGCCTTGCTAATTCATTAGCCTAAATATGATCATTGTGTTCTTTAACCATGTCTTTAAAACTTTCTGCTTGTCCTTTTATGATTCCTTCTAATTTGGATTATATGATAGTGTATATATATATATCATTTCTTTCCCTTTACATATTTCGCATATCCTTTCTCTCTGTTCATTTGGTTAGGCGAATGCTAATCTTTTGTCATTTTGTTGCATGTGAACCTCGCCCGAGTCCCTTGCGGACTTTCTCTCCTCCTTGCATTTCGGATGGGCCATAAAGGCCTCCCAAATCTTGGGCTTTCTCTCGAGTCAGCCCTCTATATATTCGGAAGCTGTTACGGGTTCCAGAGACCCAACTTAGTGCTGGAAAATTAGTTCATAAGTGTTCCATGCCCAAGGAATGAGCTGATTACAGGTTCTGGAAAGCCACAAAGGGGGTAGTATGCATTCTGTATACACTGATATACAATAATAGAATGCATGATATATAAGTATAGGGACTAATACATGGTCATATAAATGCGAAAATACAAAGATGAGGTAAAAAATAGGTGTTCCGAAGCAGGATATACACGCAAAGAGCTGATATACACACCAATATACACTGATATACATTAATATACACGCAGAGAGCTGATATACACACCAATATACACTGATATACATAAAATGTATACCAAAATGGAATTGGGTTAAAACCCAAAAACTTGCAGCGAAATTGGCCCAAGAACGGGCCCAATTTCATTATCTCTTTCACTCTCTTAATTATTTTGATTATGTTGACTAATTTTCATTTAACTCTAACTTTAGAATTGATAATTAACTTACTTAAATCCCCAAAATATGAATTATTTTCTTTATGTTGGTTTACTATTTAAACATCTTTCGCAATCATTTATTTTTATGTCTAGTATATGAGTAAAATTAATATCTTTAGTTAAGTCAAACCTATGTTCTTAAAAGATATATATTCTTTAATGCTTTTCACTTAACCATGTTTTACTATTTTTAAAAGTCATTTTAAGTTAGGCAAAACATTTATTCTTCCATTAATTTGAAATGGTTTTCATGCTCAATTTGATTTGAGTAATTATCTTTTAAAATGATTTAAAAAAAAATCTAATTTGGTTAAATTCTATTCACTTATAATCAATTTCAAAACTCTAATTAAGGTTCCATTTTCTTAAAATAAAAAATAAAAATTATTCTTTGTTTAAATATTTTCTTAAAGTTGATCGAATATTGTTAATTATTATATTATATTAAATAATGTTCCTAAGAATAGTAAAAAATAATTAACCCAAGTCATAGGATAACCGCGTGTTAGTGGACGCTTCAAATGCCTTAAAAACCTTCTTGAAGCGTAAATAAAAACCTCTTACCCATTTTCTCTAAATTTTTAAAGAAATCTGTTAAAGTCTTTTAAATTAAGTTTTCTTAATTTCTTTAAAAAATTAAGTAACGAATCTTTCTAAGTATTTTTCAAAAAATTGTTTTATACTTAAAATATTTCAAAAAGTGATTTTTCTAAAGATAGGTAAAATTACGGCATAACAGAAATGGCGACTCTGCTGGGGACATAATAGGTTCTAACCATAAGACTTAGGTAAATTATTTTAGTTTTATATATGCTTACTTTTTTGCTTCTATTTGCATGCCTAATGCTTTATTTTTTATGTTTATGTGATATAAACTGCTTATTTTGTTTATCTAAACTGTGTTTTTTTTGTTACTACTGTATATAAATTGTTATTTGATTATTGCTTTATAAACTGTCATTCCGTTCATATTTCTCCACTTATTGCAAATTCACACTATCACACGTACACGCGAGGTGTGCTTTGTGCACCCGCAAACTTTTTTCAAAATCCCCAAAGTTAGGAGAGTTGGCATATGCGCGGGGTGTCCGGATCTTTTTTCGTGTAACCGCGTAGCCTCCTCACTCGAGTTGTCCACTCGGGAACCTTGTTTTTAGAAAGCCAAATCTTAGAAAACATAAGATAGAGCTAAACCACCCCTCAATTTAAGTCATGCATGCATATGCCTTAGATGGATCGATCCTGTGTATTGATTCGACATTTAAGAAGTCCACCTTTACGTCGATGGGTTTCATGACCCAACTACCAACGAGCATGTTTTGTGCAACGTGATAATGATAGACGAATTCAAACCTAAATTTGACATAGTGAGTTTGGAAGTTCTATATATATATATTTTATTTTTTTTGCAGGATGAATTCAGTCCCTCAAGTGCCCAAAATTAGGATGGTCGAGGGGTTTCCGTACAAATTGAAGACCTGGTGGGAAAATTTACTCCAAGTGAAAAGCTAGCAATTGCAAAAAGGTTGGGGTGCCTCCCTATGCTATTCAAGGTTAACCCAGACAAATATGTGATTAGAGCGTTGATTCAGTTTTGGGATCTAGACCATGTTGTGTTCAATTCAAAAACTTTGAACTAACACCTACATTGGAGGAAATCTATTATTTTACCAGTTTGAAGTATCGAGAAAAAGGTCAAATTATTCCTCACAGTCAATCAGGAAAGAAATTTCTTCGCTACTTAGGACTGAAAAATGAAAAGAAACTTCTATGCTTCGAACATAATTGGGTTTCTCTGGACTACTTATATGAAAGGTATGGACGCTCGAATAGTTACAAAGTGTTCAGGAAGGAATTCTCTTGCACTCTTGTTCATTGGCAAGCTAGACGTCCTATTGCATTTGCTGTGGCTTTACTAGGGACATTAGTGTTTCCACGAGAACATGGTCATATTAGCACCTGCATATGTTCAGTGGCTCGTGTACTTTTTGAAGGTGTTAATGGCGAAGAGCTCACTCTAGTTCCCATGATTTTAGCAGAAATATTTCGAGCCCTTGGGAAATGTAAGAGAGGGGAAAGAAACTTCTTTGAAGGTTGCAACCGTCTTTTACAAATGTGGGCAATGGAACATTTTCACAAGAGTAAAAATATGGATGACATATGCTTTAGCAATGTAAATCATATTGACAGTTTTTTCGACAGGACGAAAATGTTTATATCTCCGGTTGGTATTGATGACTGGTATGGATATCTGGCCTCCCGCACCAGTGACCAAATTCAGTGGAAATATCCCTTACTCTCACATTCCCCGGCGTATATTAGATGCAGGAGGTCCTACTATATCAAACTTATTGGGTTGAAAGGTCTCCAACCATATGCTCTGGTGCGCGTACTTCAAGAATTTTATCAAGCACAAGTAATCCCTCTTCGAACCAACATGAGGGTTTCTGAAATTTCCTTCGGACCAAACTTCGAAGTTCCTAGATCCAGAAAGATACTTCATGAATGGAACAATATTCTCACGATGGACATAGGAAATGGTCCCGAAAGAGAAATTCCATAAAATCAGGTATGGCTTCGAGAGGATCGCAATAGCATGAGTCCAGAAGGCGAACAAGGTTTTGAGGATATTGGGACGACGATGGATAAGGCATTCTCATCTCGGAACCAAAGCAGTCACTCCTGAAATGTGGGCTCAAATAGAAACTATAGTGCGATATTTGGATAATGCAGGAGCAGGGCCTAGCAACGTAGGAGCGTCATCGTCACTTCTCCGGAGTGTGGTTGATAACAACATTTAGGCCGAGTCTTAGATTTGTCTCTATTTGTGTCATTTTTATGTATTTTTAGTTTATCCTCTCTTTTTTGTACTATTTTTATTAGTATTTAATGGATATTTGGTCTCTATTTTTCAAACTCGAGTTGTCACAAATTAATGGCTTGGATCAATCTATCATAATCAAATTAGGTTTGACGTTTAGGCCTACCTTTGGAACAAAAAAAGTCACAAATGTAGGACGCGATATTAATTGTTTGTGTGTTGCTTGATATAATTGCTATATGTTGTGATGTGTTATTTTGTCTAAAGCTGAATTAATCCACTATTGTTTTTAGAGCACTCTAAGCATATATTAAAATTCACAACAACAAAGTCCGTCCAAATTATTCTTGAAGTGTCGTTCTAGTTTCTCAGAAATATATCAATCATTTACTCCAATCTCTTTTTTTAAAAAACATTTATCCGCCACAGGAAGGTCAATTTGCTAGAATGTCCGGAAAAGACGTCAACACACCAATCTCACCCAGTGCTTCGGTTAGTGATAGAGAAACTAAAGAGTCAATGTTCAAAAAATTTATCGAGACTAAAGAGAGGATAGTCAGCCTGGAGGCTTGCAATACTGGACCAAACTGAATGGACGCTACGAGAGAGAATTATTGAGGTTGACATGGAAACAACCTCAGTGAAAAGAAAGATTGCAAAAATCGATCAAGAGATAATTAATATCACCAAAGCAACTGCAAGGATTCTCGAAATTGAACGAGCCATTAAAAGGCTAAATTATGGGAATGCTTCTTTCATGAGAGAAAAAGGAAAAACAAAAGAAGGTTCAGATGATGAGAGCACCGGATCGTCACCCTACGATTGAAAGGGAAAGAAAGGAGTGTGGGTTAGATTTAGGTTCATATAACGCACCTCTTATGTTCGTCACTTTGTTTTCAGTTTATTTGTAATCAAGAACTACGCGAGACTTGAGCCCATAGGGGGTATGTAGGAAGCTCTTTTCGAGCCTAGTGTCTCTATCAATTTCGGGAAGGGTAGGTTTAAGTTATCTTATATAATTCAAACTACGTCGGGCCTGATTTCCTTGGTGGATACGTAGGCAGCCTATTTTAGGCTCGGTCCCTATCTTTTTAATTCTTATTCTCCATTATTAGTGAAAGATTCTGAAAAATTTATCTATAAAGCATATGAGTGGAAGAATTTAACAGCGTTCTATGCAAGTCGACCTTCCTAATTCTATCATAGAAAGATTTCTTTCCATTTGAGTCCTCCCGTTCACCCAAAATATTTTCGTGGATTAATCTGCTTGAAGCAAAATGACACTTATGTGTTTATTTGTATGTCATTTTATTTGCGTATCTCGTTAAAAACAAAGACTAACATATATGTCTTTTGAGTGATTTTTCTCTACAGGTAAAAACTGATCTGTGTTGAAATTAAACTGACTGACCATCCCTACTTTACAAGATCTAAAGCAATCATACCATCCTTCCCTGATCACTCTTTTGATAAAGGCAAAAGCAAAATGACTGGTACTTCTAATGAAACAGGAATAGTCGATGTGACCATCAGAAATAATGAACTTACTGATCAGAGTGAGTTGATCTCTCAATTAATGCAACGCATTGCAGATATGCGGAAAGAGCTTCAACAAACCAAAGATTTGGCCAAACTGGCCATTGCATCGAATGAACCACCCCTAGAAACTAGAAGACCTCCTCCTCCTTTTCCATCATTAAGTTCTCCATTACCCAACTATATTCCTACCCACTCCACAGGGCGCATCACTTCCATTCCTAATCCTCATACCATTAACTTAACTGTATCCAACGCTCCTTACGCCAACACTTCCTACCAAACACCACCACCAATACCAAATCAGAACCAAACACCTAACACTAATCACTCCCAAAACTTCACGCCAACCTACCAAATCCCACATCCAGTCTCCCATAATCCAAGTGTTTTGCCTAGCCAGCCGACATACCCTTCCGTAACATTCCAAACTCCACCATCCTACACAATCCCTAAACCATGTCCTAGCTTTACCGTTCAACCGGAGCTGGATCACTATGAAGGGATGGAAAATGAGTGGAGGCTGAGAGAAGAAAAACGTGAACAAGAAAGGAATGTTATGAAGGAGGCCATCTCTGAAGCAGTTAAAAGTGTTTAAACTTCAAGGAAAATCACAGGACTTGAGTATGAAGACCTATGCATGCACCCTAACTTGGAAATACCCGAAGGTTACAAAATTCCAAAATTTGAAACCTTCAATGGTATTGGCAATCCCATGGCTCACCTCCGAGCTTATTGTGACAAACTCGTGGGTATTTGAAAAAATGATGCATTAATTATGAGGTTGTTTAGTCGAAGTCTGAGTGGGGAGGCGTTAGAATGGTTCACATCTGAAGAACTCCGTCATTGGTCTACATGGGGGGCTCTGGCCAAAGATTTTTTGGAAAGATTGCAGTTTAATGTCAAATCTGTCCCTGATAGGTACTATTTTGAAAAACTCAAGCAAAAGACCACAGAGGACTATCGTGAATATGCGTTTCGCTGGAGGAAAGAAGTTGCGAAGGTAAAACCTGTGATGACTGAAAGCGAAATAACCTCTGCTTTTATTCGAGCTCAAGAGCTTGAGTATTATGAAAGGATGTTGCCCATGATGGGATAGAAGTTTTCAGAGCTGATCAGAATGGGAGAAGCCATAGAGAATGGTCTCAAATCTGGAAAGGTTACAAGTCTCACTGCTATGCAGGCCGCCAACAAATCCTCGCCATCCATGGCCGCAGGATTTGCTAAGAAAAAGAAAGAGGATGTATCTGTTGTATCTTTTAGCCCAAGGCCAAGGCCACAAAGGTATTTTGGGTTGGTTCTGCCATTGGAAACTCCAACCGATTCTCCACCGCAAATAATTTCCAACCACCTCCACAAGCTCCACTTCCAATCTACTATGCACAACAGAACTACCAACCATCACCACCTATCTACAAAAATCAACCACCAACCTACCAAAATACACCAACAAATCACCAAGCCAATGTACCAGCCTACCAAAGTCCTGGACAAAACAACCCAAATACCAATAATTTACCCCGTCCTAACCTCGAAAGAAAGCCTCCCAGAGTTTTCACTCCTTTGGCAGAAACACGTACCCAACTCTTTGAGCATTTGAGAGCGGCAGGATTGATCCAACCAGTAGACCCAAGGACAATTAATCCCACAACAAAGTTCTTTCGAGCGGATCAACGATGCGCTTACCATTCTGGAGGGACAGGACATGATACAGAAGGATGTATCAACTTAAAACATAAGATTTAAGATTTGATCGATAACAGAGTCATCACTCTTCAGGCCCCTGGCCCCAATGTGAATCTTAACCCCTTGCCAAATCATGAGGGAGCGACCACCAATATGATTGAAAGAGACAAAGATTGGCTCGCTAATGGGACTGTCGGTGAAGCAAATGTCAACTCACTCATCCCAAAAGTGGACTCTTTGACCATAAAGGCCCGTCCAGAGTTTGTTGTAATAACTGCACCTTATCAGGCATTCACTTTGGCAAAGGAAAGAAACAACGAGCATCCCAAAGAAAAGTTTATTGTCCAGGCGGCTACAACCCAAGGGATGACGCGTTCTGGAAGATGTTTTTGTTCCAGAAGAGTTATCTCAGGAAAAACGAAAGGAGAACAAAAAAAGGACGATCACAGAGGGTAAGGCTGAAGAGTTTTGGAGAAAAATGCAGCCTAAGGAGTATTCCATTGTTAATCATTTGGAGGAAACTCCAGCTCAAATTTCTGTTTGGGCTCTGTTAATGAGTTTTGAGTACCATCGAAAAGCATTGTTGAAGGTACTCGATGAAGCATATGTACCGACGGGAACAAGTGGTGAGAATCTGGCAACTATGGTTAGTCATGTCATTGGGAGCCACCAAATCTCTTTTAGAGAAGAGGAGTTACCAATCGAGGGAATGATGCACAACTGTGATTTGTATATCACTGTCAAATGTAGGGACAAGTTTGTAGCTCGACTATTTATTGATAATGGTTCAGGACTAAATATTTGCCCGTTATCAACCCTTACTCAGCTAAATTATGATGTTGGAAAAATCCGTCAAAGTCGCATGAATATAAGGGCGTTTGATGGTTCACAAAGAGAGACCATGGGGGAGGTAGACTTGTGCATCCAAATGGGGCCTGCAGAATTTGTCACTGATTTCCAGGTGATGGGTATATACACAAGCTACAATATGTTTCTAGGAAGACCATGGATCCATGCGGTTGGGGCAGTACCATCCACATTGCATCAACTTTTAAAGTTCATCTGGGAGCATCATGAAATTGTCATCCATGGTGAAGGGAGTAATCGTAGTTACCCTGGCTTCTCCATTCCAGTTATTGAAGATTCTTCTCAAAGTACTGACTTCCACATGGTGGAGATAAATAATGTTGCTTCTGAAGATACGACACGACATGTACCAATACCTCCAATATATAAAATGCTTGCCACGACTATGCTAAGAAGCGGTTTTGAACCCGGGCATGGGTTAGGCAAAAATTTGGATGGCATATCTAAACCTCTTCCTATCCCATTTCAAAATTTCTTCTTTGGCGTCGGTTATACCCCAACAGAGGAGGAATTATTCGATGCAGAAGCAAGGAAGAAACGTGTCCGTGATCTACCGAATCTCTTCCAGAATTGTACCAGTCATTTGTTTCTAAAACTTTAGAGCCTGAGATTGATGGTCTAGTGGAAGGGATGGGAAGATTGTTTGATGATGAAGATTGTGCTGTGATCGTAGAAGAATGCACCACAACACCCACCATCCGAGATGCCAAACCTGAAGAGATGCTACAGAATTGGATGGCCACTCCACTTATGATTCATAGAATGGCTTGGTAGACAAAGACAAGATATGAAGTTTTACTTTTGAAATCGGTGTAGTTCGGACGAGGCCCGAAACCACCCTTTATGTCACTTTATTTCATCGTAATGTTTAAAAAAGAAATGACTCACGTTTACATGAGTCATGACCAAAGTTTGTACGCCTTTTTTTATAAAAAAATTCCAATGAAAGCCTCGTTTATTTTAAATTGATTAGCTTGCCTTTGCAAATTACTCTCTAATATATACATTTAAACTCTTTCTATCTAACATGGTTGATTTATTGTTCTTTTCAGTAAAAATGCATCAAAACTTGCCAATGTCATGACATGTCACGAACACGGTGAATCAAGTAAGGTCAATGAAGATGAATGTGAAGAATATGATGAGGAAACTATGATACCTGAACACCTTACCGAGGACTTGAGAAACCTTGAAGATGATAAAAAGTCCAACCTGGATGAGACAGACATAGTCAACTTAGGAGATGACGAGTCGGTTAGAGAAATTCGAGTCAGTATCCATTTGAAAGCAATAGAAAAGGAAAAATTGGTCGAGCTGCTCAAACAATACATCGATGTGATTGCCTGGTATTATGATGATATGCTAGGGTTAAGCACTGATATTGTTTCCCATAAGTTGCCTATCAATTCAGAGTATTGTCTGGTAAAGTAGAAAACCACAAAGTTCAAGCCCGATCTGAGTTTAAGAATAAAAGAAGAGGTCATGAAGCAGATTGAATCAAAGGTCGTCGAAGTGACCAAGTATCCCACTTGGTTGTCTAACATTGTTCCAGTAGCGAAGAAAGATGGAAAGATTAGGATATGCGTGGATATTCGGGATCTCAACAAAGCAAGTCCAAAAGACAATTTCCCATTGGCAAACATCCATATACTCATCGACAATTGTGGTAAGCATGAGCTGCAATCTTTTGTGGATTGCTTTGCGGGATACCACCAAATTCTAATGGATGAAGAAGATGCAGAAAAAACAACATTTATCACACCTTGGGGAGTCTACCATTATCGAGTGATGTCGTTCGGCCTCAAGAATGTTGAAGCCACTTACATGAGAGCTATGACCACCATTTTCCATGATATTATTCACAAAGAAATTGAGGTGTATGTGGAAGATGTCATCATAAAATCCCGCGAGAGTTCAGATCATCTGACGCACTTGGAAAAGTTCTTTGACAGGTTACGTAGGTATGATTAGAAGTTGAACCCAGCCAAATGTGCATTTGGAGTACCTACAGGGAAGTTACTCGGTTTCATAGTTAGTAGAAGAGGTATCGAGCTTGATCCTTCCAAGATCAAGGCAATTCAAGACTTACCTCTTCCAAATAATAAGAAGGAAGTAGTGAGTTTTCTAGGGAGATTGAATTACATCAGTCGATTCATAGCCCAATCAACGGTGATCTGTGAACCCATATTCAAGTTGCTATGAAAGGATACGCCAACCAAATGGACCGAATAATGTCAGAAGGCTTTTGACACCATCAAGAGTTACCTTTCAAATCCACCAGTATTGGTACCACCACGCGCGGTCAGTCTTTTGCTATTATATTTATCCATCTATGACAACGCGTTTGGGTGTGTGTTGGGACAACATGATGAGACCGGAAGAAAGGAGAAAGCTATGTACTATTTGAGCAAGAAGTTCACGTCCTATGAAGCTCGTTATACCTTCTTAGAGAGAACTTATTGTGCTTGGACTTGGGTTGCTAAAAAATTGAGACATTATATGTCGGCTTATACAACACATCTTATTTCAAGAATGGACCCACTCAAGTACATATTTCAGAAAGCAATGCCCACAAGAAAGCTAGCAAAGTGGCAAATGTTGTTGAGTGAGTTTGACATTGTGTACATGACTCAGAAGGAAATCAAGGGGAAAGACTTGGCCGATCACCTTGCTGAAAACCCAGTAGATGAAGGATATGAACCACTTAAAACGTATTTTCTTGATGAAGAAGTATTGTTTGTAGGGGAAGACATATCAGAATCATATTTTAGGTGGAGAATATTCTTTGATGGAGCAGTTAACTCTAGAGGGTCAGGAATTGGAGCAGTATTGATATCTGAATCAGGGCAACATTTTCCGACAATAGTGAAGCTTAGATTTCAATGCACGAATAACATGGCTGAGTACGAACCTTACATTCTTTGCATCAAGATGGCTCTTGACATGAATGTTCAAGAATTACTAATAATTGGTGATTCAAACTTGTTGATTCATCAAGTCAAAGGAGAGTGGGCCGTGAATAATCCTAAAATCTTACCTTATGTACAATTGGTATGGAGGTTATGCAAAAGATTTATGAAGACCGAGTTTAGACACACCCCGAGAATACAGAACGAGTTTGATGATGCCCTCGCAACCATATCATCCATGATACAACACCCAAAAAAGAGTTACATTGACCCACTTGAGATAGGTTTAAAAGAACAACCAACACATTGTTTACATGTGGAAGCGGAATCGGATGGAAATTCGTGGTATATCGATGTGAAAAGGTACTTAGAAGCTAGTGAATACCCCAAAAAAGCAACAAGTAGCCAAAGAAAACAATCCAAAGAATGTCAAACAACTTCTTTTTGAATGAGGAGATTCTTTATAGGAGGTGGGATTACTGCGATGTGTGGATGCTGTAGAAGCCACTAAATTGCTTGAATAAGTGCACACTGGAGTGTGTGGGATGCACATGAATGGGTTTACATTAGCAAAGAAAATATTAAGGGCGGGATACTTCTGGATGACTATGGAAAATGATTGTGTCCTATTTGTCCAAAGATGTCATAAATGTCAGGTACATGGAGATCTGATCAAAGTACCTCCTCACGAACTCAATGCAATGAGTTACCCTTGGCCATTTGCAGCATGGGGCATGGATGTTACTGGACCAATCGAGCCTGCTGCCTCTAATGGTCATAGGTTCATTTTGGTAGCCATTGACTACTTTACGAAGTGGGTCGAAGCTGCTTCCTATAAATGAAACAATCGGAAAACGACTATGCTAAGTAAGACCTAAACATACCTAGAATACATAGGTTAGACCGGGTTCACACGGCTTAATGCGCGTGGAACCGGACCCCTGGACCTATGCACCAGCCAAGCCAACCAACTTGGTGAGTTGGTTGAGCTAGGCAGGGTTGGTTCCAGTCATGTTAGGTCCCCGAACACTAGGATTCACCCAGGTGAGTCTTAACCGGACTTAGAGGGTTAGTCCTATATTTTAAGGGTTCTAGGGGTAAAAAGGTAATTTCGGGGCTAGGGGTAGTATAGTAACTACCCTAGTTTGATATTTAATTAATTAAATAAGATTTTTAATTAGTCAAAATGGGTCAAAGCTCGGTGGTCAAACCCGAGTTTGACCGGATCTCCACACTCAGGTTCAAGCCGAGTTGGAGGCATTAAAGTGGATGATTTAAATGATTTTCAGGAGGGGCATTATAGTAACTTAATATGTAGATTATAATCTGATTTTATCATTTAAAATATGTTGATTAAGTCAACAACAAACTCCCCAAGGAAAGAGGCGCACGACTCCCACTAGGAGTGTACTCAATGTGCACTCTTAATTCATTATATATCCACAAACGTTTTTCAACTTGACCTTGCAATTCAAAAACAGAAAAGTAAAATAAGTCTACTGTTCTAAGAGTTCTCGACATTCATCCATCAAAATCGAAAAGAAAAATTTCTACGCCTATGTGTTTTGAGAAATCACGTAAAGAACTTCACTTGTGAATAAGAATCAAAGCTCGGAATATAGGTTTGTGCGTGGGTTAGGACGTGTTGTGGCTGGTTGTCAAAGTTGAAAAAGGTATATGTTTTCTTCTCTCTTGGTCCCTTTCCCAAGAGTCCCCTAAGGCTCAGTTCAAATCCAATCTAAAAACTAAGGTTGTCCCTGTTGCATGACCCTGTCATTAGATCCTATGAACGATTGATGCATGCGTTGGTATGACTTCTGGTAGATGATTTTAGGACTGATTGTGATTGTGTGCAATGTGTGTACTCGGACTGTTTACGATTTTGTTATGTACGTTCGAATGTTGAATGTTACATGTGCATAAGTATGTTGTTTTCTGTGATTATGTTGTTACGGTTTACTTGAAGGAATTGTGAATTATGTGCTACGTAATGTTGTGTGTTTAACATGCAAGAAGAAATCGTGATGTTCATGAACAAGAAAATAAAAGTATGGTCCTTTAACGAAATGTTAATCTGCCGATTCTTTGGAGTCTAAGACTCTCGTCCATGGTCTCAACTACACAAAGGAACATTTATGTTAATTCCACAAGGACTAAATACTAATCTAAGGTCGTAATGAACCCGAATGCTTCACTATAGAAACTAGGAAATCATTGCACAACAAAGGGTAATACATACGAATATGTGAGTATACTGTGATTAAGAAATTGGGCTAAATGTGATGCCTTAGAGCTTAAGAGGTGCTACGGGTAGATGGACATTATTTTAGATCAAAGTATTGGTTAAAATTTCATGTAAAACTCGAAGCTAAACGCCTAGGCTAAATTCAAGAAAGTGAACTAAAGGCCTATACTAATTGACTAAGTCTCGGCTAACCACTTGTAAAAAAATGAAGAAAAAGAGATGCAGCCATTGAGGGTGGAACCCGAGACCTAAAGGTCCTAACACTAAGAGAAGAGGCCTTGAATTAAAGGAAAAAAATAGTGTGAGAGAGGGGAATCGAACCCGGACTCAAGGCCAAATGTGTAAGATGCATAAGTCTCACATATAATAAAAAATTATATGCTGCCCAAGGGATTCGAACACGGATCCTCTTGACCGAAATTGTGAGGCACATAAGTCTTACATATAATAAAATAAAACGCAGCCGCTAGGGATCGAACGCGGGTCCCTTGGCCGAATGTGCAAGATGCATAAGTCTTGCACAATATGCACTCAGATGATCATGAAACACTTAGCCAAATATGAGAAACCCGAAAGGGGTACTACCATGAGTGTAAAGTACACTAAAGTCCATGTGCATGGCATATGATGTAAGTTAAGGGCAAGATGAAGAAATGAACATTCACGTAATGAGGTGAGTAATTATGTTAAACTATGATGTTAATGAAAATGGCGACAACATGATAAGAGTCTAAGATGAATGGTGAGATAAGTCTCAACCAAGCCTAAGTAAAGGTCACCAAAAGTACTCACCTAAGAGAGTGTTGAATATTAAGAGACAAGTCTCAAATCACATTCTATATGTAAGTGTAAGGACAATTCACACTTAATACGTAAAGAAGAGATGAGAAATCATCTAATGAGCCATGACTACCTCATGCTAGAAGCAAGCTTCGATGATGTATGAGTTGAATGTAAATAGGAACTTTAAACTGAGCACCGATAGGCTAGTTATGTGTGGTGATGCCGTCTTTCGGGAAGGACGGAGGTTCTCGTAATTCTCATGAGATGAGACTGTCCACCAAGGTGGGTATGGTCTCATTAAATCTCCTAGTCTTTGAACTATGTTTCCACCATAGGGAACTAGCTTGGTTCGAACCCATAAAGCTAGCATGTTTTGGTTTCACTTTGGCCAGTGACTCCACCTCTTTTCGGTGTGGGGGAGACACCGGATTTCATGATGCTCACATGATCTATGTCGGTTAAGGTTGAAGTTCCTCAAAGTATGAAAGATAATGAAATGAAAAGTACCGAAGGTGTTCGTGCAAGACAATCAGAAGGTAAAACCGGACTCAAGTAATGACATTAGGTCATTCTTGGTCATTGCATTTCATGATCCCGATGAGAGTCTTAAACTTCATCCTAGGTATAGCTGATGCTTACATCAACCTATGAATGAATGAAATGATTAATCTGAAGTACGAATGAACGAATGAAGCAGACTCTGTGTTTGCTAAAGGAGGCCCTCGGGTTGAGGTCCCATATGTTGGGCCCTCACTTGAGATCTTAATGCTACATCCATGATTCCAAGGTCTCTTGGATATGAAATGTATACTATATGAAACATGAAATGTATGTTATGTGAACCTATGTATGTACGATGTGTGACATATTCATGGTATGACCTTCCTATTACGAATTAGGCAAGTCCAGAGACTTGACCTCCTAAGAAAGCATGTTGATAAGGAAGAGCCATTTTGTTCATGCATTACCGTTATGTTGTTGCATATACCCATACTTAGTACAAGTGTGTACTAATTCCATACTATATTACTATTTTAGGTGCAGGCTCAGGTGGACGTTGAAGGTATCATTGCAGTTGTTCAGACTGAGAGATTTCATCCGAACTTGGTAGGTCCTCATGCATTCGAGGATGCCTGCCTTTACATTTCTTTCTTAGTAGTAGGTTTGAACTAGTGGAGTATGTTCCAATAGTGTTTCTTTCCTATTTTATTCAGACGCTTGTAATAGTGCCGTTTTGGCAAGTATTACTTATGACATGAGATTCTATTTCTTTCAAGTTGTATGTTTCTATAACTACAATGAACTTCCTTACAAATACGTGTTTATATAAAGTCTATGTACACTTCAAATATAAACAAAAAGTTTTAAATTTTCCGCTAAAATTAACCGTATGAATGTGATGAATGCAAAAAGAGGCTTGTCTGCGACCTCTGAGAGGTCACGACGCCGGTTGCGATTCGGATTCCAGAATCTGAGTCGTGATAAACTTGGTATCAGAGCATCAGGTTAAATATCCAAGACATCAGGCTCATATCAACCACGTTAAGTAGTTTCTAAGTTATGGTAGTGAAGTGCACCACTATCATGAATTAGAGACTGCATAATGCTTAGGAAATTTTCCCTTCTTCTACTCTTTATCGTGCTATGTGGAATTGTGACATAATTGTGTCATTAAGAATATAAATCTCTTCTTGTATCTACGTGTAGATAATGAATACGAGGAGAAATGCAGGCAGGAGGGTAGGTGAGGCAGCTGCTGGAGGAAATCAACTTCCTCCTCAAGCCCCAATTGTTGTTAATCAACTGCCTGTCAATCCAGCTGGGTTGACAGATGGTGAAGTGAGAAATGCTTTGCTGCAGATGGCACAGGCCATCACTACTCAGGCTTAAGCCCTCACGGCTCAAGCCGCGAGAGAGGGTGCTCCCAGAGAGAACCCTCATGCTAGCACCATGGCTAGCAGGCTGAGGGACTTCACCAGAATGAACCCCCATTTACTACGGATCCAAGACCAATGAGGATCCCCAGGAGTTCGTGGATGAGTCCACAAGATCCTTTGTGCCATGGGAGTAGATGAGGAGGCGAAGGCTGAGTTGACTGCATATCAACTCAAGGATGTGGCACAGATTTGGTACCGGATGTGGGCTGATAGCCGAGCACGTGGAGATGTTCCCATCACTTGGGAGTTCTCAAGACTGCCTTTCTGGAGAGATTCTTCCCCAGAGAGCAACGAGAAGCCAAGGTTGAAGAGTTCATCAACCTGAGACAGGGAGGTATGTCAGTCAAGGAGTATTCCTTGAAATTCGTTAAACTCTCAAAGTATGCTTCTTCTCTGGTGGCAAATAGCAGGGATGAAATGAGCAGGTTTGTGACTGGCGTGTCGGAGGATCTAGTGGAAGATTGTCGGGCAGCCATGTTGCATGATAGCATGGATCTGGGCAGGTTGATGGTGCATGCTCAGCAAGTGGAGGAGAGCCGTCGTAAGAGGAGAGTTCATGAAAGCAAGAAGCCTAAGACTGCGGATCAGACTGGTTCTAGCTCGGGTAGGGGCTCATTTGGAGTCCAGAACAGGCCTAAGTTCAAGAGACATTCAGGTAATTCTGCTTCTTCAGGAATTCGAATGCCAAAGTGAACGAGTCTGGCCCCAGAAAGGGCAATGATCGGAACGTCCAGCGAAAAAGCAAGCTTTGTGGTAAATGTGGACGTCCTCATGGGGTGAATGTTTAGTAGGTACTAACACCTGCTTCGGGTGTGGCAAGACTGGACACATGGTCCGAGATTGTCCTCAAACGATGAATGAGGCCAAGGCAGGTGCTCAGCCTCGGCCGAATGCAAATGCTGCAGCCGAACCTCCTAAGAGGAACCGATTTTATGCGCTGAAAGGTAGAGAAGAGCAAGAGAAGTCAGCTGATGTAGTCACGGGTACGTTGCATGTCTTTACTTTCCCAGTGTATGCATTGTTAGATCCAGGATCCACTCTATCATTTGTTACTCCTTTGATAGCTAGTAGGTTTGATGTGTTTCCTGAAATCTTGCATGAGCCGATTCTAGTAAGTACTCCCATAGGAGACGGCATTAGAGCAGAAAGAGTGTATAAAAATTGCCCAATTCACATCCTTGATAGAGTCACTCACGCTGATCTTGTGGAATTAGCCATGCTCGATTTTGATATAATCTTGGGCATGGATTGGCTCCATAAGTATTATGCCACAATAGATTGTCGAAATAGGGTAGTGAGGTTTCAGTTTCCAAATGAGTTAGAGCGGGAATGGGAAGGGCATGGTTCAAGTCCAGTCGGCCAAATTGTTTCACACTTGAAGGCCAATAAGATGATAGCTAAGGGGTATTTGTACCACTTAGTTAGAGTCAATGACTTAGATCAAGAAGTTCCTTCCATAGACTCAGTGTCAATAGTGAATGAGTTCCCAGATGTCTTTCGGAGGATTTACCAGTAATCCCTCCTGAACGTGATATTGACTTTGGTGTTGATTTAGATCCCAACACCAAGCCAATTTCTATTCCCCCGTATAGGATGGCACCAGCTGAACTCAAAGAGTTGAAGTTGCAGTTAAAAGATCTACTTGATAAGGGCTTCATCCAGCCTAGCATATCCCCATGGGGTGCTCAACTGTTGTTCGTAAAGAAAAAGGATGGAACCCTTAGAATGTGCATCGATTATCGGCAACTAAACAAAGTCACTATAAAGAATAAGTACCCTCTTCCCATAATTGACGTTTTATTTGACCAACTCCAAGGTTTAAGTTTATTTTCCAAGATAGACCTTTGGTCAGGCTATCATCAGCTTAGAGTGAGGCGGGAAGACGTCCCTAAGACGACTTTCCGTACTAGATATGGGCATTATGAATTTCTGGTCATGTCATTCGGTCTCACTAACGCACCAGCCGCGTTTATGGACCTTATGAATAGAGTCTTTCGTGAGTACCTTGATTCCTTAATCATAGTATTCATAGATGACATTCTCATATAGTCTAAGTCTAGAGAAGAGCATGAAGTACACTTAAGAAAGACATTGCAAGTACTCAGAAAACATCAGCTGTATGCAAAGTTCAGCAAATGTGAATTCTGGTTGAGATCAGTGACCTTCCTTGGTCATGTTGTGACCGACCAGGGTGTAGAAGTTGATCCTAAAAAGGTTGAGGCAGTGAAGAAATGGCTGAGACCCCTTACTCCTACGATATTCAGTTTTCTGGGTTTGGCCAATTACTATCGCAGGTTTGTGGAAGGCTTTTCCACTATTGCTGCTCCATTGACAGCCTTGACGAAGAAGAAGGTAAAGTTTGAGTGGTCTGAAAAATGTGAGAAGAGCTTCCAAGAGCTCAAAGACCGACTCACTTCAGCCCCAGTTCTCACGTTGCCGAGGAGTGGTGCAGGATATGTGGTGTACTGTGATGCTTCCCGGGTAGGTTTGGGATGTGTTCTTATGCAGGATGGCAAGGTGATTGCATATGCATCGAGACAGTTGAAAATCCACGAGAAGAACTATCCTACTCATGATCTTGAGTTAGCTGCTGTGGTGTTTGCATTAAAACTTTGGAGACATTATTTATATGGTGTACATGTTGATGTATATACTGACCATAAAAGTCTTCAGTATGTTTTTACACAGAGGGAGTTGAACCTTCGTCAGAGGAGATGGCTAGAACTGCTCAAAGATTATGATATGAGTGTTTATTATCACCCGGGTAAGGCCAATGTAGTGGCTGATGCGTTGAGTCGATTGAGCATGGAAGCGTGTCTCATATTGATGAAGAGAAGAAGGAGCTGGTTAAAGAGGTACACCAATTGGCTAGATTGGTGTACGGCTGGCAGATGCACCAAGTGGGGGTGTTTCGGTTCACTCAAGTTCCAATCCTCATTTGTTGTAGATGTTAAAGCCAATCAGCATCTCGACCCAGTACTCATGGAGTTGAAAGACTCAGTATTGAGTAAGTTGAATGAATCGTTTTCCCTAGGAGGGGATGGTGTACTCAGGTACCAAAACAGGTTATGTGTGCCCAATGTTGATAATTTGAGGTCTAATATTTTGGCAGAAGCTCATGGTTCCAGGTATTCCATTCATCCAGGTGCCACCAAGATGTACCATGACCTTAAAGAGGTCTATTGGTGGGAAGGCATGAAGAGAGATATCTCTAAATTCGTGGAGAGTGTCCGAATTGCCAACAGGTTAAGGCAGAACACCTTAAGCCTGGGGTCTCACTCAGACGATTGAGATTCCAACATGGAAGTGGGAGGCTATCAATATGGATTTTGTGGTTGGTCTGCCAAAGACTAGGAAACTACATGATTCCATTTGGGTTATTGTTGACAGAATGACCAAGTCCGCTCACTTCATACCTGTGAAGTCTATTTACAAGCTGAAGATTATGCCAAGCTTTATATTGATGAGATAGTGAGATGGCACGGGATTCCTCTGTCTATCATCTCGGATAGGGGAGCCCAATTTACTTCTCATTTTTGGAGATCTTTCCAAAAGGGCTTGGGTACACAGGTGAAGCTTAGTACTGCTTTTCATCCGCAGACGGATGGACAAGCAGAGCGTACCATCCAGACCCTTGAAGACATGTTGAGAGCATGTGTTATTGACTTCAAGGGGAGTTGGGATGATCACTTGCCGCTGATAGAGTTCTCTTACAATAATAGCTACCATTCCAGTATTGGGATGGCACCTTTTGAAGCACTATATGGCCGAAGATGTAGGTCTCCGTTGTGGTTTGAGGTAGGAGAATCTGCCATCCTTGGCCTGAGATCGTACATGAGGCTATGGAGAAGGTGAGAATATCAAGACAGATTGGCTACTGCTTACAGTCGTCAGAAATCCTATGCAGACAACAGAAAGAGAGCTCTAGAATTTGAGGTGGGTGATCAAGTCTACTTGAAGATATCACCTATGAAAGGGGTGATGAGGTTTGGTAAGAAAGGTAAGTTGAGTCCGAGGTATATAGGTCCTTATGAGGTCTTGCAGCGAGTAGGAAATGTGGCCTACGAATTGAAGTTACCTCAAGATTTGGCTTCTGTTCATCCAGTGTTTCACGTTTCAATGCTCAAGAAGTGTCTAGGCGATCCAGCATCCATCCTTCTGTTGAGGGGTTAGGAGTTGATGAGAACCTTTCTTATGAAGAGGTTCCAATCGAAATTTTAGATCGTCAAGTGAAGCGACTGAGGAACAAGGAGGTTGCCACCGTGAAAGTCCTATGGCGGAACCACCTTGTTGAGGGAGCAACGTGGGAGGCCGAGGCTGATATGAGATCCCGCTATCCTCATTTGTTCAGTTCCTAAGGTTAGATATTCTTTTCCTAAAGTCTGATTTATGTTTAAGAAACTCTAAGTTCTAAGTGTTGTAGTCAAATTGGTGTGATAGGTCACTAATCGTATGTTTTGTCATAGCACTATATGAGTTAAAATGAAGTTATGTTTGCAATTTATGTTGCTGTTTTTGTGTAGCATAGGCATGTTTTCTGTTTGCATGATTTGTGTATGCATTAGTTAAGTGTGATTGAGAAGGAAATTCTCAATCTCAAATATGAAGCTTTAGATAAGCTTAAATGGTATGCATCATCCAAATAAGTGTGAATCAAATGTTCACAAAAGAGAAACGTTTAAGTATGATGAAGTAGCTTTCGAAAATCACCCTCTTTGTTTAAATGTGTGTAGTGTCATTCGGGGACGAATGTTCCTAAGGGGGGATAATGTAACAATCCAAAACGACTATGCTAAGTAAGACCTAAACGTACCTAGAATACATAGGTTAGACCGGGTTCACACGGCTTGATGCGCGTGGAATCGGACCCCTGGACCTATGCACCAGCCAAGCAACCAACTTGGTGAGTTGGTTGAGCTAGGCAGGGTTGGTTTCCATCCATGTTAGGTCCCCGAACTAGGATTCACCCGGGTG